>CALYDD020000123.1:0-76594 GCA_944472135.2 Trichobilharzia regenti | reverse complement strand
AATCGAGTGGTGAAGATATTAGACATCAAAGATCACTCAGTTCATAACGGACACCTGGACAAAGTGACAATAAATGAAGTAGGTCGTTCCAATTATAATATTATTGATTCCGCTAATAATCCTGATTTTGTAGACAATTCAGAAATAAGTCCAGATAGTACTGATGAAAATAATATCACAGAATCAGTTAGGTCGAAGCTACTTGCAAGCAAACCGAGACATCGTTATAAATACGCGAGGAGATATTCGAGGTGTGGCGGATGTGGTGATTGACAATTTCTATCTCTGTATTGTTTGAATACTTACTGTTGACTGTTGAGATGTTTCATATAGGAATTGCATTCTAATTCCGCTAAATACAAATTCCTGATTGCTGCCCTCTCTGGGTTTTGATTAGATTCCTATAATTCCGTCATCCCGGTATATTAATACTTCAAGTACAATAAATTACTACAGGTACGTTTTTGTACTTTGAGTAGTCAATTGCTGTTAACCAATTTTCTGTATCTTGTCCTTGGTTTGGTGCAGATTGAATTCTGCCAGTCTGTGTTAATAAGGTACAGGGTATCCTGCTTAATGCCTCCAGTAATCTGACATCAGTGTGTTCTGTAAAAGTTTGCACAAGGAACTCTAGACCGACAAATGTAGATGGCAGTGCAGAAAGACGTTTATCTGCTACACACTTTATTCGAACGTGAGACATTTAGAATAACGATTTTGTGCAAGGAATGTCCAGGAATGGTTGGAGGTAAAGTTCTCAATCCAAAACTTACATTAAGAAATATAACTGCTGACATAGTTCGTTACTCCAATTTCTATAAGTGAGGGGATTTGGATGCATTCACAAGATATCAGTATTCACCGATTAATTAACTTGATCAAGAGATAAAAACACTCTGTCTTTCAATATCACACAACGAATGAAACGAAATATCTAAAATCTTGTTCCTGAAATATCTGGAGTTCACAAATTTATTTTCCACAGCTTAGAATCAATGAACACATTGAGGAAATTAGATTGTAATATTGAACTTTGTTCGATTGAGTGTTATGCCGAAATCGAAAGAGTGAAATACATTAATGTTTACCTGTGAGTAGAGTTGCACTCAGGAGAACTACATACGCGACGAATTGAATCGATTACTCAGTAAATCTGATGATGATGATGATGATGATGATGACGATGATATAAAGCTATTGAGTCTGTCATATTTGTACTACTAAGAGATGATAAACTTCTCTAAGGTGCAATTGGATTGGTGAACAAAATATTCAAGTTGTGTCGTTGCCATTCATTGGTGAACCATCGCATCAACACCAAAGTTGTTTTGTGGAGGATATAACATATGTTCCGAAACACAATTCACAAGAAAAACTACGGTAGGTCTAAGAATAAACAATGATAACAACAGGGAAATAAACGCTAAATTTGGTCACAGGAAAAAAAAACAGATTTCAAGTAACTATAAATAATTTCGTGCATCATAGTGGGAAAACACCAATCTGCCTCCAGCAATGTATAGACTGACCGCATATTAGGTGGAGAAAATGCCAAGAGAGATTCCTGCCACGGTTCCACTATGGTAGAGTTTATTTTGATATAGTCTCACAGTGTAATACAGTATGATGTGTTTATGAGTGATAAATTGTGCTCGTAACGTCATCAGTAAATATCACTGTAAAACACTGTGAGACTTTATCAAAATACATTTTACCCACAAGGGAATTATACTCTACCACAGTGCACCAGTTATATTGATAAATTCTGCCGCTGTTGTTTGTGCATATTCATACTGGCCAACTGAACCAGCCCAAAGCAACCCAGTCAGTACGAAAATAGCGATGAGACAGAGGAAAATATACAACAGCAAGCAATCCAGAGAGATGCATCCGACAAAAGTCATCACCTATGGGGAATATAATAGTGTACATGAGAAGACACTCATAGATTATGAATGAGGTGCCCAAATTTCCACCCTTTTCTATGTTTTACAGATGTTTACACCTCTGTGAATACATAGAAGCACATTGCCTAACTTGTAGATTGCAGATTTTCGACTTTCATGGAAGAAGTATTCAGAAATGCATGTCCATGTTAGCGGCTTAATCAGAATGTGAATTATTAATAAACCTAACCGAAAGACAATGTGTGACACTCGTGTCTACAAATATCGACAACTATGCGTTACATTCAGTTCGTGTTTACGTTAATTGGAAATTTTAGAGATGTTGCGTTGTAGGATGCGTCGGTAACTGTCGTATGTATTTCTTCCGGTCTTTTGAAATTCTTTCCTTTAGCAATCATTTTCTAAGTGGTCTCGCTCGTCCACCTATATCTATGCTTTCTTCTTGAATACCTACTCTACTTTGATCTCTGTGATCGAGAGGTTTCATGCAAATTCTTATCATCAACTGAAGAAAGGACATGTGCTACACTGCAAATTGTATTTTCCTTATATAAACAACTTCATATCCAAAGGTGCGAACAATCCTCATGAAATAGTCTCAAACTGGATTTTACTTTAATCACCAATGTAGTTGAGAGACTGACTTGGTTTTACTAGACTGTCGCGTTACTCTAGAATAGGAAGATGATGAGAAGGCTGACAAAATACAGACTCTTCTAAACACCGTGAGCAGTGAGCTCAGTATTCTTGTCCAATGTAGAATAACTCTGAAGCTGAAGTATGCACTGACTTCTAGTTCAAAGATACGGAGTGAAACGCTTGACCATATTGAGCACTTCATTTATTTGGGAAGTTGGATCACCACCGATGAAGTGATTAGTGATGAGATATCATTACTTGCACGGGAGCTCGTGTGGCGCCCGACAGCTAACGTGATCTATGGCGAGGATGCGCTATCCAGTTATCAATCAAAGGATGTCTGTATGCTGCACGGCAATTTGCTCTATCCTTCTTTATATCCATGAGATGTGGACGTTGAATGCAGAAAACGTGAAGAGGCAACCCACCTATGCTCCTATCTTCCTAGCTCCATGGTGTAATATGCTGAGTGATACTGAGGTGTGTGTGTGTGGAGTATACGGTAAGGAGGGAGGGAGATTGAGCCAATGACGTGGTGAAGCTACATTGGTCGAGATATCTAGGATACTTGTTCAGAAAATAGAGGCACAAACTCCTCAACTACCAATGTGAACTGACACACGATCCGTTCACAAAGTATCGAAGCACCGAATAAAAACAGAGCTTTATCTCAGACAATATGTGAATATTTGGTATAAAATTCAATGATAAATAGTCAGCTCACAACGGGATTGAGTGGCCGTCGAATCGTTGAATTGTCAGTGTTTTATTCTGATGTTGCAGATTGCAGTTAGTTGCTTTCCCTACCACGTGAATGGTAGTTTTCCAAATCTCTCACATCAGTGTTCTCCTAATGCAATTAGTGTGATGAAGCATACTGTGAATTGACTTATGTGTGTATTTGGAAACAACTCAGCTAAATTTGCTGTGCTTGCTAACCAGAATTCAGGTGAATTCAACTGATTCAACACTCTGAGCTGATTCAAACCTCAATGACTTGGTCTAAGACAAGTGATGTGGCTGTCTGATGTCTGGATTTCATCAATCTGGTTAACAAGGAATACAGTCTAATGGGAGCGACTCCCAACTGCTCATGTTCATCATTCAGTAGAGTGTAGCATCACGCTATTTCACTAACTTTCTTAATCTCCATCTGTCGTATGAGGCAGGCCACATATTGAAATGTGGATATTTTCGAGATCCGAAAGAAACGCAGTTGACTGCTGACCTCACAATGTATTTTTTACTGATGACCTATTTCATCTACTGAAGACTGATATATGGGGAAAGGTGGGGTACTGTTATTTTAGTATTCATCAAAATCGACACCATGTGATCAGTATCTGCGGATCAACAAATCACAGCTTCAATTGGCGAGTTATCTGAAACGTGCAAAATCCACTAAGTAAAGCAATCTTATGATTCGATAAAAATACCACTTTTGTGAAATATCTTTGAACATTTAAAAGATTACATCTATAATTATGAGTATTTGATCTGAATATCAGACGCCAGACTTCACTCTGTCTAAGAATCAGATACAAGTTCAGAATGTTTTTCTTTCGACATGCATAGATCAGGTGATTCACATGTTCTTCTTTGCCTCAAACACACACTGAATAGAAAGGTGTCTGCACGTGTCTTGTAAAGTAGGACATGTATTCGACTGGAATATATTTGATTATCCAAGAGACCACGTTCTCACAAATGAGAAAAACATTCACGTACACAAAGTCAAGAAGCGAATGTGATGTTTCACGATGTGATCATCAGGAAGTAAAGTTTCAGTAGGTCTTGTTAATTACATTTGAAGTCTATTATCTGTATGCTATTTTTCATGATTTGTGCAATGTAGTTCACCGATTTAACGCATCTAACCGTAGTTGCCTGATATGTCCTCCATGCACACTCAGAACAATCCAGCTGTCTGGTAATGAGGTTGTCAAATCAGATAATTGACTAGTACGCTAATTCAGATGTCTACCTGTGAAACTGTCTCACAGCTGATTTTTACATTCGTCTGTTAATTAATCTAAACTTGAGAAATCATTGAACAATCGGTGGTGCTGAAATTCAAAACAACTATCATGCCAGGATTTTATTTCGATGACTGAGTGTACTTTCACTATGAAGGTAGTTTCGTAAAGCAATATCGAACCAACTGAATCCTGACCTTATCTAACTGAGAAGAAGTCACTGGTGATGAAAAGTCAATGCCATACGACGTCGATATTTGTTGATTTCTTCAACTTATGAGAAAAGTCGAATTTCATTTCAACGACATTTAGCTTTGGTGAGCATTCAAAACTTGAGTGAATATGTGCAATTTCACTTTAGCCACCAGAGAAATCGGGAACAGTAGGAGTGATGACAGTTGCTTACAATGTACACAATGAATGGCATTTGAGATTTTAACATGTCAATCCACCAAAACACAGTATAAAATCATCCTGTATCGTATATTTTAAAATGGGATAACTTCACAGATTTGGTTGAATCATTTGAACACTTGTGAATAAACCATTTGAAATCTATCACAACTCATGCGTCAGTCACACTAATTGAAACACTTGCATAGTTTGGTTTCAACTTATTTGTAAAATTTTGGGTGGTGAAGACCACTGCAAACGATATGTTACATAGGCGAAACATTCACCCGAGAATTGAACAGCTGTAGATTCAGTCAGGCACAATTAAACCATGGAATTGCTCATTGAGGTACAACATGATACCATGTTAACATTTGTTGACAAAGGCTGTGGTGTACACCTTCCGAATCTAGTGGAGACTTCGATGAACTGATTGGAAAGGCAGGAGTTTCCATACCAGTATTTCTGTTTCTTGTTCGGCTTTTATAACTGCTGTTCATATTTCTGAAAACTGTTACATATCAGTTTGGTTTCGCTGTCTGTTCCAGATGACTTGTTGAGCACTCCAAGTGAATGGAGGCTTTCCACAAAAACTCATATCACTCACAAATACATACAGGTAGAAGTGAGAGGCGAATGTGTGAGCCGACAACAATGAACACAAATTGAATGATATGTCACTAGAATAGACTTGCTTTCTGGTGAAGAGATCTTCCACCACAATATCTGTAGGACCAATGGAAAGCATCGCAGCTAGTATTTCAGAGGTTACCGCAGGTGGTTACAGTTAGCTCGAAAGGAGTGAGACAAAATCAGCGGCTTCTACCACAGAAGATCATTGACAGTGTGCCATGGCCACATGATGCGATTTGTCAAATTTTCCCACTGTCCTTGAAGTATTTGGTTTCCATCATTGATGCGGCTGATCGAATAATTGCCTCGGATAAAAGAGCTATTCAAAAGATGCAGGTGTCGAAATGTTTACCAACGACTTGTTTCACCACTCATCATTCGCTTTCAGGAAGGACTAGCTGCCACTCATCCAATACCACAAACACTGCATAAAATGCATGTTCAGTCCTAGGGAGTTTCCATAGATCTGATTCAAAGTGTGTGCTAACGATTACCCTTTTGAGTCGCTGTCCCATTCACTGAGTCGAATTGAGTCCAGCGTATCCTACTTGTAATTTTCCCTTCTATACAGCGCTATCTCTCTCACTCTCCCCCCTTGACTACACTCACCTCATGAAACACGTTTATTTTGTACACACATCAGTGATTTACTCAACTTCATGTAATCTCATGTTCTCATTGATCACACATTCTACATGGATTTTGATGGCAAGCCGATTTCACTGACTGTATTTCAATCTTCCAATTGTTTCACATTACACTGTATGATAAAGTCCTGACTTGTCTTATTGGCTGATGTGTGCTAAAATCTTCACATTTATCATTGTTCATTTTGAAAAAAATTTACAGAAAAAGAGTCCTCCTCTCCTGTTATTCTTCATCTGTAAATATCATCTTCACTTGTACTGTTATCTTTGTTTTCATTACCATTATCATACTGCACTTTAATTTCACAGTTAATTATCAAACCAAACGTTGTGATGAGACAATAATTCCTGCATCCCTCCACTCCTATAAGCCTACACAATCACAATAGTTGACTGACTACCCTGTCGTGTCTAGTTATTATTACTTAGTATTAGTATGCCATCATGTTATCAATGGTCTGATCACCTAGGTTATTATCAACTTGTTCACTCTGCTTTTCATCCCCATCCTCTTCACCTCTCTATCATAGTATGTATGTGGTGATTGACAATTTCTATCTCTGTATTGTTTAAATTACTTACTGTTGACTGTTGAGATGTTTCATATAGGAATTGCATTCTAATTCCGCTAAGTACAAATTCCTGATTGCTGCCCTCTCTGGGTTTTGATTAGATTCCTATAATTCCGTCATCCCGGTATATTAATACTTCAAGTACAATAAATTACTACAAATTGGCGTCGCGATGGAGCTAAGTAACCTGGGAAAATTTCCTCTTAATGGTTCTCCGCGGGAGATTGCTGATTATTTGGAATGCTTTGATGCGTGGTGCATTTCCAAGAATGTTCGGGATGATAAAATACCTGCTCATTTCATCACCGCTATTGGGCTTGATGCATATAGCCTGGTGAAGAATCTGGCATTTCCAGATAAACCCATTTCTATGTCATATGACAAGATCCGTGAGCTTCTGACAAATCACTTTCATGTGACTACATTTGAGACGAGAGAGAGGGCTCACTTCAACAAACTAGTACGTTCTCCCAATCAGAAGATTAGAGACTTCATTCTTCAACTTCAAATTCAAGCCTCAAAGTGTAATTTTGGAGATCAGCTGCATACACAACTACGTGATCGTCTAATTGCTGGAATCAACATTCCTAAATTAGAGAAGGAGTTAATTCAGATTCCTTCTTGTACGTTTCAAACTGCTAAAGAGGTATGTATTACATATGAAGATGTCCATAGTGAATACTCTGCTCCCACTACGTCAGTATCTGATGTCATGCTGTCCAAAGTCGAAAATACAAGTGTTCATGGAAAGAAATGCAAACTGCCGTCCACAGGTAATAGAATGCAGCCAGAGATCAAAAACATTAAACCGTGTTTATCCTGTGGAAAGTTACATCTACGAAGCACTTGCCGTTTTCGGGGTGCTAAGTGCTATAAATGTGGTAAAGTTGGACACATCAAGACGGTTTGCAGGAGTTCGAATACATATGTTGCTCAACATTCTTATAATTCTCCCAAGCTGTCTAGCAAAATAGAGTCAATTTGTCTTTCAACTTTTCAAAATACTCAAGCTAATCCAACGAAAACCTCCACTGCAAGTTCAGCAACGCAAGTATCAACTGTATTCAAAAATGAGGTAGCCAAGTTGCAATGTGAACTGTCGAAAGCACGAAAAGACCTGAATGAGATGAGAGAGCAATTGAATAAAATTGAGGAATTACTGCATATGCATAGACTACGTCTGGTGAATCCAGAGCATACAAGTTCTTGTGAAAGTCCTGCAAAACTATTCAAATCTCGAATTCTCAAAAAGCATCTGATGTCCACTACTTCTAATGTACATTATTACAAAGATAATAACTACAGACCTTCTGTTGGAATTATACTACAAAAAATGGGAAATCGAGTGGTGAAGATATTAGACATCAAAGATCACTCAGTTCATAACGGACACCTGGACAAAGTGACAATAAATGAAGTAGGTCGTTCCAATTATAATATTATTGATTCCGCTAATAATCTTGATTTTGTAGATAATTCAGAAATAAGTCCAGATAATACTGATGGAAATAATATCACAGAATCAGTTAGGTCGAAGCTACTTGCAAGCAAACCGAGACATCGTTATAAATACGCGAGGAGATATTCGAGGTGTGGCGGATGTGGTGATTGACAATTTCTATCTCTGTATTGTTTGAATACTTACTGTTGACTGTTGAGATGTTTCATATAGGAATTGCATTCTAATTCCGCTAAGTACAAATTCCTGATTGCTGCCCTCTCTGGGTTTTGTTTGGATTCTTATAATTCCGTCAGATCGAAATACTAATACTTCAAGTACAATAAATTACTACAATGTATCAATTCACTCTGTTCTTCAATCATGTAGTTCACCTCCAGTCAATCCTTATTTCCAAGCGAAATTCGAACTCAACCGCCCTCACTTCTCTTATTGCACCACTAGTAGTTCGTCTTTTAACACTGAATAATTTGTCTACCTGCATCGTTTTCGGAATTATTTTGTTCAAGTATTTCGTAACTTATAATTGATTACGTTCAGTATTTTCACGTTTGAAGAGAGTCCGTGAGATGTGATGAGCGCGATCATCCTGCGAATACGTTTGCTATTTCTCTGCTCAAACTAATAAATAGGACTGACTGTAAGATAGTACTGAGTTGTATTGGAGGAAAACCTCAACCATCACGTCATCTCTATATGTCCATGACCATTTACGCACACCGCCACGATTGAACATTGCGGTAATGAAGACAAAGTGAAGTCAAAATAGTATTATCATTACTTTTATTATTATTATTACATATATCGCTACACTACTTATACTACAAGTACTACCAGAAGTAATAATGAAATTCAATCAAGTGAAAGAGAAAAGAAACAGCATTTTGTCATCAAAGTATTCTTGAAGACAGTGAAAGAATTTGTGAATATCACACGGATGAAGGCGTTCAGTGCGGTGAAATAAACGCGAGTACTACCGAAAAACACAAGAGAGAATGCAGAAATGACGAATGAGTGAGCAATTTCAATGAAATCAAGGACGATGCTGAAGGAAATAAAAGCGTTCCAGTGAGCGAATCAATCAGCGATTCCTGACATTTCCAGCTTTAAATCACTGAGTTACTCAAACTGATTGTGCATCAGTCCATATGTTGGATACTATGGTCGATGCATTCAAATATCGACAAGACGTGTATTAAGCGCCTCAGTTAACAGCATCGTACCAATAAATTGTCACGGCAGTCAGTCAGAAAGAAGCCAAAGCTTCACCTCTAATTATAATACTGATTACTGAAATTTTCATAACACAATGTTTAGTTATTCGTTAGAAGTGAACATTTTGTCTGATTGTCTGTAAACACCAACACGACATTGATCAATAAAACATGAGATTTGGTGATGGAGGACAAATGATAAGTTGACTGATGTCTGTCTTAGAGAGGCATGTGGATTGATTCTGGTACATAAACTTACCTCTATATTCTCCATTACATTCTCATAAATTGATTTGAATTCTATAATGAGAAGAAGTGATGTGTACACATGAATAGACGCATGCGAGGAAACAGATGAAATGTTGTAAACCTATCATTTCTAGTCATCATAACAAGTATTTGCAGTGTACGCAAAACATCCGAGTGTGGAGTGATATCTCACCTCTGAGTAAGACGTTGACGATATAGTAGAATTTTGAAAGCGCTTTGCAAAATATTTTACTTTGTATATGGTTCGACTTACCAGTTCTTGTCAATAAATTAGTTTTAGTGTTGCTCAGCCATAGCATCAATTCACCGAGATAATGTGTGTCTGAAAAAGAAGGCATAGTGTAAACACATGCTGAATGTATATCATGCATAGATATGATGATTCGTGCAGAGAGAGAGAGAACGAAGAAATTATTGCTTATTTGGAAGACAGAAAGATTGATCGAAGAGGTATCTATCTGTGAAGTGAATCCAATTAATCCGCTCTAATATTATATACGCATGATGATTACACATATAAATATGTATATGTGAATACATGTGAGATTTGCAGTAGGCAGCTGACTTCCATCAACAGCTGTTTTCGCTGGCTACATATCGAAGATGAATCAAATAGGTGAAGAGAATTAGCAACAAGAAACTCTGAGAATGAATCAACTGGAAACCTAATGATAAACAAAATATGTCGAGAAAAATGGAGATGGATCGGACACACGCTGAGGAGAGCTTCTGTTGGAATCACGCTCAGAGTTGGTCATAGCTCGATTGCGACCCGAGTAAGCGTGTAGACATTGGGAGGTCGCGTGACGAAAGAATCAGAGTCTATGGGACTCTTTGAAGCTGGCTAAAAACTACCTCAGAGAATAGGACAACATGGAATGTCCTGTTGAAACGTATATTTTACGTGAAATCCAAGGAAGAAAAATAGTTTCCATGAGGCAATCTTAGAAATGTAGTCAGTGGAAAACGCACTGGAAGAAGAATAATTCGGCTACTTGCGAGTAAGTAGACCTTCTCTTTGTAGAGAAAAGCTTCATCACTCGCGAAATTTGTAGTATGACAGTAAGTGTCAGTTATTATTTGGTTGAATAAGTTACAAACATCTGTCTGTGATATTATGAAAGATAAATCTGGTGGAATAATCACCCAAAAACAATGACATGTTTTGAATTACCTGGGTTTTTTTTGAATCGACAGAAGACTATCACAAACTTCGTAATTTGGGGATTATAGATAACTATTCAAAAAAAGAGGATACCATTGACATCACGTCATCGGCTACAATAAACATAGTGTCTTTTATTTTACTGCTCACCAGTATTCAGTGATTTGACTCATCGCTTGCATTGACTGAAATTCATAGAAATCAGCACATATAAAGACATTATTCGTTTGTGAGAACATGTGAAATGTGAATATGTGTGTAGGTCACGAATTTCACTAATATGTTGATAGAGTGAAAGTGATTCCAGGTGAGTAAGCAATGAGTGACAGATGTTCTCGGAAAGATACCTGAGATTTGAAATCTCCACAGGGATTGGCTGTGAGTCAATGAACTGCGCATCTTCTGGTTAAGTGATGTGCACACTGTCACCAACTAGTTCTCATTTTCTGTGAACTTACCTGTAAACACAGTGAGCTGAGGGTTTCAAACTATTCAAAATGACGTGCTCATTCACAAAACGATTGCAGTGAGTGGCGTCATAGAGTCATCTCTTGTTTTGTTCTTCACAATCTCATAAACAACCAAGTTCCAACACACTGATATTGTTTCAGAAAACGACCACACAGTTGTTCAGAATCACTGCTGGATGTCAACTACTGTCCAGTGACTGAATAATCCACTCAAATATCTTACAGATAAACACATCTGTCTTTCAGTCATACTCTCACACTATCGACGATAACTAAGTTAGCAGTTAAATATAGTGGATTGGAACACAGCGATGTTTAACTCAGTCGAACGGGCGAGAAGCCTTAAGCAAAAGTGAAACCAACTTGCTCAACCAATAATATTAATGCTTACGTTCAGAATCACGGTCTAGTGATTCCGCCCAGAGAGGTTTATTCGCAGGTATGCGGAAGAAATCCCCTGATTGAAATGCAAAGAGAAGAGAATATTTGTTGACCAGCAATTCGCAAATCACCTGTCACAGTAACCGAATGAAGCGAATTCAAAGGATAATTTCAGGTTCCTTTGACCATCTGGCGAATTCTAGTCACCAGTAGTCAAGAATACAGTGAATAAGTCAACGCAGTCACTTCCATCAATTGCCCTCGCTATTACATATAATTGGACACAGATAAAATACAACATACTCTTATTCTCCTTTGATGATTTTGTGTTCTCTGTGCTGGATGATGTATTTCGAAGACAAGTCGCAAAGGAACTGTCTGACTCAGAGAACATCAATTTGTAAAATCATCCACCTAAGCCATAAAACTTCTAATATTATCTAATACTGCTTGTGGCCAACTAACTGATAGTGAAACATAGGATCAGAATGTTAAGCAGCTGAAAACAGTCTGCCAAATTACGCTCATCTCTGAAGAGTATTCGTGTGACTCAACTGAAATTACGTCACAAATCACCTTCCACAAGTAATCGATTAAAGTGCAGAGCGAGCAAGGTCAAGCGGAATCTACTATGAGTTACAACAGCGTACTCACCATATGACTTCTTCACTTTTTCGATGGTTGCTGAAATAGCTGACAAAACAAGTGAACACGCGACAAATTCAAGTTTGACAATAATCAGGATAGTTAATGATGATAAATTCCTAATCGCGGATTCTCTATCCGGACAATTAACTTCAGTAACTGAACGTCAGCACACACATATCTGTGTGTTATATTCAGTAGTGGTGTTGATTCAAAATCTATACTTAAGGAAAGATTTCAATAGTAATGTCACTTTGTGTGCTGGTTGAAAATGAACAACAAACATTTCACATACTTCTATAAATTACCGGTCGGTTGCGGTCTTCAGCAGTTTCGAAAAGACACTTCGCATCTAAAAGAACGATTATTTCTTTCAATGCTGATTGAATTTTTTGACTTACATCAGTCATACTTGTTCTCTTTTCTTTTACTATTTTGTCTGAAGTGGGAAAGATTAGTGTAATATAAACGGTGATTGGCATAAATTGAAAACACTGTTGGCAATACTGATCGCTTCTCAAATATTGATATAAAAGCTGACATAAAAACAAACTACTGTATACAATCATCAATTTCACTGTGTCTACTGATCACTAGACATTGTTATTTATACACACTTGAGCAGCACTCCACAATTATTTACTGCATGTCCATGTACGAGGTATTGAGCAATACTCAGAAAATAATAATGTAAAACCACAAATTCACCTCAAACATTATCCAATAAACAAACCAGTTCCACTTGTTGTGATATGTCCAACAATCGCATTAGTTCTGAGTTGAATATTACCACCACCACCACCATCATCCCCTCAGAGTTTAAGTAACGCACACGTACTATTCAGTCGAAACATCACTGACATAACAAATTTAGAGACAACATACAAAATGCAATATGGCGACAAAAGCAGGACTGCAAACGCACCTTGCAATGTCTTGATTTCACCATTCAGATAGGCTATCGAGCTTTCGTAATGCCAAGCGGACTCTGTAAAATAAAAATGGCAATTGTTCCACAAATCACTAAATAATGACTACAGGAATGACGATCAATAAAAATTTGGTCATCAGTCATGTTGAATTAGTCTACATTCACAAAGTGTTCCAGTGTTACATGCTGACCGCATATACTGCCCAAACCACCTCTAACACAGATAATCGTGAATTTGGAGAAAATACGATAAATCATTCCAGAAATGAAAATGAAAATTGATTCAATCAACACAAACTTGATTATTTCATCAAATGTTAAGCAAATGTATGAAATACAGGAATATGTTAAAAAGAATTTGCTTACCACCATACCGGTTGATGATAGATTGTAAAATTTGTATCTCTTCAGCAAGACGATTCGCATCTTCAAAATAAAAAAAACTGAGCATCGATTCAGTGAATTAAGATTGGTTGAATGCTGTGATTAGCTCGGGTTGAAGAATCAGTGACACAGAGAATATGTGTGTCAGCACGTTTCCTATTTTATAACATTGTAGAAAACTGGCCGATATGATCAAGGACTAGCGTATTGCAGAGAATGTCCCACTTGAGAATTCGAAACGATGCAGCTGGAAATATCCTTTCACTCATTACACAAGAATTAAGTTTTGTCCTAGTCGAGAGTGCTAGGTCTTCAGCCTCACTTAGGCGTTATTTGTCACAGATAGAAACTGACTTGCTTCGAACGATGACCACCTGGAATGTGTGAATATTCTGTCCGACTACGAAATCTAATGAGAATTCGGCTTCTCGCTGTTGAGAGAGTTGAAATTATAAAGCCATTTTCCACATTTCCACAGTATTCAGATACTCAGCGTGTAACGCCATTGTCTTGTTGGATTAGATGTAGTTGACTCATGTTATGCATTTGTTTGCAGCATTCACACGATATTTTACCACCAGACTATTGATTCTATGAAAGTCTAAAAGCAGCCGACAACCTTTGAGTTGAAGAGAGAAATATCCGAACGTTTGACAGTGTAGTATTCTCAAGTAATCACTCCTGATGTGACTGGATATTCGAGAAGCAACTTCCCATTTCAGAAGAAATTACAAGTCGGAAACAATTGGATTACAAGACACTGATGACAACGTGATAGCTTAAGTTACTGTTCAATGTGAAAGGACTTACCATAATTACTACTGAGTGAAACATCTTCAAATAAATGAATTAAATGGGAAAATTAGCACTTAGTTAATAGAATGAGTAATTGATGATATTCATTCCTACGAATCATTCGGTCGACAGAATCGTTCATCTATTATTTCGTAGGGATACCACCTGAATGCTTATCTTCTGCACTGAATCTACATTCATCACGTGTATCAAGCTGATTCGACTCATGCTGAGTGTGTAATCATGGAACTGAAATCCTCAATAAACACAATTCGTGTAACAGGAATGCATGAGATCTATGCGATTTCGTGTTTTTGGAGTTTGTTAGAAAAATGACAACTTTGGGTTGTCCTGTCGGACCTCGATTTCATCAGAAATGATATTCATATCGACATCTGATAGTTCTGGTCAAATGGAGTGAATCATAAATTCACACAAATCACTGATTATCACGTACTATATAAGATGTTGTCAATCACAATTCAGAAGAGAATTCGATTCACTTAAGGTAGTGTTGAAATGTACATGCAACATGCATACAGCGAAATAAAGTGATGTTTACCTGTCAATGGAGACACACGCAGCAGAAAGATGAACGTGGTGATTTCCAACGATAAGAGAGCGAGCGCCATGTAAATGTTTTGTTTGCTTGAAATTTGATGCATGTATACTACAATTTATTCGAGAATGTATTATGCTTACTGTCCTTGTGACAGTTAACGAATACGCAGATGAAATTTTATTTGTAACCATTGCTTGTCTGCAGTAGAAATCTATAATTCACATAGATGTTGTGCCACACTTCACTAAGTTAATGTTACAACACCATATGCCTCCATAATAGCATTAGGCTTGCCAACAAACTATCAGTTGAAGAGAGAAATACACGAAATTTCGACAGTGTAGTATTTTCAAATAGTCATTCCTGATGTGACTGGATACTCGAGAAGCAACTTCATATTTCGAAAGAATTTACAAGTCGGGAACAGTTGGGTTATAACACACTAACGAAAACGCGAATATTCAAATCGCTGTTCAATGTAAAATGACTCACTATAAACGGGTCCTTAATACTCCTCAGCCGGATCAAGTCCATAACCTTCAAATAATGAAGAAAATAATGAAAAAAATTTAATAAAAGTACAAGGGATTCAAAACATTTAAAAGTACGATCGAGAATGAGGCAAAATAAAAAATTAATTGTTTTATAGGGAAACCAACTCAATGGTTATGAAACACTAATGCTTATGAACCGACTCTTCTGATATGAATCAAAATCCAACAAAAGTTTCAAATTATTTTGACACAAGATGAGATCGTGGTGATTAACAAAAGCATACAGCATACATACAAAAGCATAATTATTGAGAGAGAAAAGGTAAACTATGTCTCTCATTATACTGTAACATTAACAGTAGCTTCTGTGACGGATACAGTTTTCACTTAGAATTACAGACTACTTATATTCTGACAAAATAAGTAGCATTTCCGTGACAAATCTGGTGAGTTGATTGTAAATACAAAGATAATATGCAATGGATAAAGACGATGATTGATCATAATAGGAGGATTTCGTGTGAGGAATGAAGGTTGATCAGTTAGCTGAAAGCCGGAGTTTATGACTTGATGTGAGAACCAGTACTCAACAGCAATATGATTTCTCCTTGGCTTTTGAACTTTCCTGCTATGTCCTCTAAGGTGTTCCGACCTGGTGGGAAGGAAAAGAGAGAATAGGTCAGGTCCGTAGTCATTATTTAAAATTTTAAACATTGTGATTAAATCTCCTCTCTGCCTACGGTATGACAGTGAGAAGAGATTTAAACTATTTCCTCGTATGATAAGTTAGCTATGCCGTGAACCATACGTGTTGCCTTCCTTTGAACACTTTCTAGAATGTGTGAATCCCCTTTTAGACACGGACTGGCGGCCTGGATGCAGTTTTCCAGTCTTGACCTAACCAGAGATGTGTATAAGGAGGTGAACATATCTCTGGTAATTCTTGTAAAGGCTCTGCGAATCGCCCATAAGGACCTGAAACTACGTGCAGCCACCGCGCGACAGTGTGCTGTAGTTTTTAAGTCGTGGCTAACTATGACACCTAAGTCCAAGTGAGTCTGAACTGATGGAAGTGTTATTCCCTCTAGTTCGTAGGAGCTCGTGCTTGCTTGTCCAATGCGCATGGTTGCACATTTTGCCACATTGATCGGGAGCATCCATTCAACAGACCACTCCGACAGTTTGTTGAGGTCGTCTTGCAACGTGACGTATCACTGTTGCCCTTCAGCTCTCTCCAAATTTTTAAGTCATCTGCGTATAGGACCATAGGGGAGTCGGTGAGCAGAGGTAACTCATTGATATACAGAATAAAAAGGAGAGGACCGAGAACCGTGCCTTGTGGCACTCCGCTACTTACTGCTGTCCAGGAGGAGAGTTTTGAGTTGATCCTAACCCTCTGCCTCCTATCTATGAGGAATTCCCTGAGCCAGTCTAGTAGTCTGCCTTTGATACCAAGACTTTCCAATTTCATGAGTAGTCTTTTGTGAGGTACTTTATCAAAGGCTTTACTGAAGTCTATGAAGACGACGTCAACGGGTCTTCTGTTGTCCTTTGATTTGACCCAGCTTTCTCTTGCAGTCAGGAGATTTGACAGGCATGAGAGGTTCCTCCGGAAGCCATGCTGTGCTCCAGATAACAAGCTGCTATTTTCCAGATAAGCCATGATGCTTTTCTTGATAATTCTTTCCAGTGTCTTGATTAAAGTGCTGGTGAGACTGATAGGCCTGTAATTTGAAGGGCTTTGTCTTGATCCTCCTTTGTGTATGGGGGTTACTATGGCGTCTTTCCAATCACGTGGCAACACTCCATTTAGGAGAGATAGCTTGAAGATCGTGGTCAAGGGGCCGGCTATGTGGGCTGATAGCTCCTTGAGAAGCCTTGGATGAAGATTGTCAGGACCCATTGATTTCCCTGCATCTAGTTTCATTAAGAAGTTGAGCACGATGCCTTGGTCGATGTCAACGGAATCTATCCCATGTTCTTCTGATGCAGCCAGAGCTGATCCTATAGGCAGTGATGACTCCTGAGTGAAGACTTGGGAGAAGTAGTTTGCCATTGCTTCTGCTTTTTCTTGATCTTCTTCGATTGTATCTTTGTCAATAATCAGGTTTGGGACACCATTGGGTGTTTTATTCCTGAAATTCAAGTACGAGAAAATTTTCTTAGGTTGTGCCTTTGCATTTTGGGCCAGGTGTGTCTCGAACTTCATCCTTGATTGGCGGATTTCTGCGATAGCTTTATTTCTAGCAGTATTATATAATTCCCTGGTCTCAGAAGTCTCAAGTGTGGCAAACAGGTTCCAACATTTGCGTTTACGTCTGAGTAACTTACGAATCTCCCGGTTTATCCAAGGGGGGGAATGTTTCCGACCCTTTGGAACAGACCAAGGGATGAGAGGTACAGTTACTTGGGCGTAAAGTTGCTTAAATTGGTTCCATGCGGCTTCTACTTGGGACTCTGGATTGATGTACCAGTTTACTGAGTTGGCTGCTGAGACGATCGCATTTATGTCAGCTTTCCAAACGTTTGGTCGAGCTGGGGTTTTGGCGCTTGCTGCCGTTGCTGTGAACTTGAAAGTGAGCACAGCATGGTCACTTCTTCCTAACGGAGGAAGATGTTGTATGAGATCCACATCCTCACCGTGTGAGAACACTAGGTCCAGAGTTGACGAGGAGTGCTGTGAGTCATAGCGCGTGGGCTTAATGATATGTTGGACTAGGGCTAGCGATATACTAGATTCTAGCAGTTTATGATCAAAGGAGTTGACTGAAGATGGAGTTGTTAGGCTCGACCAGTCAACTGTTGGGGCGTTGAAGTCACCGACTACGAGACTTCGACATTTTGAAGTCCAGGAGCCTAGCTTCTCTATTAGGAAGTCGTCTGCACTGCAGTCAGGACTGCGGTACACAGCAATGAGGTCAATGTCTTGGCCTATGCATTTAAGTCTGCAGCGTAGAAGTTCGCACGACTCACTTTCGTGGGCGAGTGCTTCGATACTACGCACGGTTAAGCCTTTCTTGAGGTAGATGACTACGCCCCTCCTTTGCGGTTTAGTCGGTCTACCCTGTGCACTTCGAAGTTTGGCAGGTTAACTTCGTTGTCAGTGACATCGGGTGTGAGCCATGTCTCTGTGATAATAATTACATCCGGGTTTCCGGTTTCTATCATGTTTGCCAGCTCAGTCCTTTTATTTAACAGGCTGCGGGCGTTTGTGTAGCAGACTGTTAATTCAGATTGGTGCTTCCCCGGCCCACCCACAGAGGTTTCGGGATCATTAAACTGCGAACTCGGACAACCCGAAAACCCTTAATCTTAAGGTTCTTCTCACCGTTCCGGCGTCGCTCACTTAATTCTAGTGCCGCAGCCTGTCTTTTGACACGGTCTGCTAGGCTTAAGTCAGCGCGGACATATATCCCTGATCCTTTGAGAATATGAGAGTTGCTTAGAATAGCATCCCTCTCTGCTTTAGAGTTTAGTACGACTTTGAGGAGACGTACAGGTTCACTTACTGTAGGGTCAGGCTTTTGACCTATTCTGTATACGCTGTGTATAGTAATGCCTGATACTGTTTGTGGCAGTAGCTTGTCTAAAAGGGGCTTGACCAAGTTAAGGTCATGCTCGAATCTGGCCTTAGGATCGAGGGCCAGTGACTCCTCCACTTTGTGGAGAATGAGAGACCTGCCAGAGAGATCGGGTTTGCTTTCCGTGACTTTCTTGCCCTGAGGCGTAAGTGTGTTTCTATCCTTCTTGGGTGGTGTAGCCGAAGTGTTATCCTTATCTCGCTTTTGAGAAAACATTACGCCATTCATTGGCGTCCTCCTCGCTAATCGTAGTGGGGTTCGTCTGTCTGCTGCTCACCGGTGTGGATGAGGCTTGTTCCGCCAGTCCCTGGGCGACTGGAGCTGCAGGTTTTCGACCCCTGGTACGCCTCTTCTTCACGGCAGTCTTTCCATTACTGTCACTGGAGGGCTTATCCAGTATCGTGGGGGCAGCCTGGGTGTCTGAAATGTGGTTGGTGTTCTTCTGTGCTGTAGGGCACTCACTTATTGGCAAGGTCGCATCGGGACATGTGCTGTTTTGTCAATGACGCTAGTCACGTCATCGTTGTCTGAGCAATAGTCGGTATTCTTCTGTGGTGGAGGACGCTTGCAGTCCATGAGCTTTAAAGCCCCACTGAGAGTAGCAATGGCTTCTGTAATACGGAGTTTAGTTGTACTACAACGGTCGTTGCACAACCAGTTTGCTAGAGGTTTGCAGCAGCGTTTGTATGCTGCTGGAGTAAGGTTCGTGCACATACTGTGAAACCATCTCTTGCAGTTATCACACTGCATTCCCTCATCCACTGGAAACTGGCACATAGCCCTTCCGCAGTGATCTTTTGATAGGCATTTTATTTAAAACGAACCAGGAAAAGTTAAATACAACTTCAGATATATATAACCTTTATAAATCAGTGATAAAAGCTAATGAGTGCACAAGGATATATATATATATATATGTAGATAGTAGGTTATAAGAACACAACTTCCTATTATTTAATAGACTCAAATCTGAAACGTAAACTAACTTCGATCAGAATAAAATGATTTAAAGTTAAATCTGTGGACTTTTGGAGCGTATAACACAACAAAAGCGAATTATAAACAACAGCGTGAAAATTAACTCCCTTTTCAAAGTTCGCGCGGTAGCGAGTAAAATGTTGAAAACTGTTTGAAAACCAGTTGCTTCTTCATTTCAGATCATTAATACTCATTTATAACATGTTCGTTAGGGTCTTCAAATTGTAAAATTGGATCGTTCATGGAAATTAAGTGGTTATGAGATAAATGGTTTGGAATTAATCTTCATTTCAGTTTAAATGCAGGGTTGTTCGACCTCGACCAGAAGATGGATAGGGGCAGCATAATACCAGAAAGAGAAAGTATGTGAACATGAAAAGGACATTTAATATTTCATGCATATATAAGTGTTTATGTCAATTGTATATTATACATTAGTAAAAATTTATCTAAATTGTAGTTGTGTCTTCACTTATTTATGCGAAGTCTTAGAGTTTATTTAGTGTCATAATGTGTATTAATGAGTCTGAGCGTTTCAGTGTTCTAATGACTGGTGCGTTTTAGAAATAAGTGATGGGTTCTAGTAGGGATAGTCATTGGGATAAGACAGTTTACATAGCAAGCGTTTGAAGGTTACAATAGAGTGATAGGTCCTACTTCTATGGGTAAACTATTCAGGTATCTTCCGTACTAAGTCTTTATGCATCCATGCTACTGGTTTATCTGTAGTTTATAGATTGCTAAGGGTGTTGAAGTGCGTTTTTTAGTGCTGTAGTAGATCAGTAGTTGATTCGTTCTAGGAGTAAGTAGTTTATTAATATAATCAGTAGAGGGAAACAGTCTGTACAGAGAGTGTTTGAAGCTTGTAACCGAAGAGCAAGTTCTGACATCTAGGGACAGGCTATTCCATATTTTAGAATACATGTGAAGAAGTTTTCACGGAGTGTTGACCTAAAAGAATGAGTTGTCACTGTGGAAGTTTGGTTACGCAGATCGTAAGAACCTTCCTGTGCGAATTTTATGTCCCTGTTACCTGAGAATGATACTTTGTGAAGGACCTTAAAGAAGAATATTAGGTTTATAATAAGTCGCCTTGTCCGAAGTGGGTCAAGTTTTAGGATCATGCACCGTGAGATGTAGTCTTTCTTACAATCGTAGCCAAGTAGTTTTGAGGTAAAATATCGTTGAATACTCTCCATTCTTAGCTTATCACGTGTGCGAGTGCTGCTTATAATAAATGGACAGTATTCTAGTAGTGGTCTGACACATGTTTTGTACAGAATTAGCTTGGCTTCATTGTCGTGGAAGTTCCTGAGTATGCATCCTAAGAGCATCCTCGATTTTCTAGTCTGTGATGTTACTTGCTCAGAGAATGTCAAGTCACTAGAGTGCCTCAGGCCTAGGTCAACGACACTTCGAAGTCTGGTTAGGTTAGCAGATTGGAGCGTTAATTTCAGGTCAATTGAGGGTGCGCCGAAGCAGATCCAGCCACATTTTTTCAGATTGAATTGGAGGTTCCATAGGGACGACCAAGCAGTCATTTTATCTAATTCCTTCTGCACTACATTCTCGAAGTTCCCTAAGTCATCAAATTGGAATGTATAGGCTACTTTTAGGTCATCTGCAAAGATGAATGGTTTCCCGTGCGTGAAGCAAGCGAATATGTCATTGATGTACAGTGTAAATAGGAGGGGTCCAATGACACTACCTTGTACTACACCAGAAGTGATAGGGCTAGGTTTGGAGGTTGCAGACCCGAGTTTAACTATTTGGGACCTATTGTTAAGGAATGATTTAAGCCATCCTAATAATGGGTCACGTATTCCTATGGAGTTCAGTTTATTTGTTAGCAGTAAATGGTCAACACGGTCAAATGCCTTAGAAATGTCAAAGTAGATGACGAGTACTAGTTGCCGTCTGTCACGACTGCTGGTTACAAAATTGAAGAAGTCTAGGTGACATGTTAAGCATGATCTGGATTTCAGGAATCCGTGTTGGTTTGGACTTATAATATTCCAGCTAAGCATATGTTTGATTAGGTTATCTTTAACTAGTCTCTCCGTAATTCTAGATGCTATAGGTGTGATATTGATCGGCCAGATTTGTGTTTAGGCATTATGCATATTGTCTTCCATATGTCAGGGTAAGTTTGGGTTTCAGGAACATTGTGAATATTTTAAGCAGGCGTTGTGGCTACTCGACGCCCACAACGTAAATCAAAAGCCACTCACGAAGAGTACGATCGTGTATTATAGCAGTAGTCAAATTCCGAAATTGTGTCAATGTAATATTCAACAGTAAATTGACAAATGTTTGCGAAGTACATATAAAATCAGTCTGTGTACACATACAATACAAGTATACAAATTAGATTAAAAAGCATGTTTACAGTTGGTATAGGGGTAATACAGAGTTTATTGAAGAGAACCATCAGCTTGCATCTACACATGTTGATAGATCGTACACCCTGGTGACACAGAGTGCGCTCTTGTCAAGCATGTGAGATAATATTGCAGGTCTGTCCTCTTGTGTTCAGAAATTTATCACAGTTTCCACTCCTCTTACCTCAGTCTTTTCGTTTCAGGAATGCGCTCTTCGTTAGATATCAGTCGCATGCAGAATTCAAAGCTTCATGCTGTAGCCATAAATTGAGGGGAGTAGATTAAAAGCATCCTCGTTCTTCGTGAGAGTGAGCGATTAACGAATTCCAGTCATTTATAAAAATAGTGATCATAATCAGTGATCAAGATAGTATATGATTATGGGTACGGTGATATGAGCGTCGAAAGCAAGATCCAACAAGACTTAAATGATCTAGGCTATTGGAGCGAAAAGTGGCAACTGACTTTCAACCCAGACAAGTGCGGTATAACCCACCTTGGACGCTGGAAACCGATAATGTGCCTATATATGTACGGGAAGCTCCTCTCAAAACTGAACACAGTCACAGACCTCGGGATAACATATTCAGATTTATCCTTTTCCGATCATGCAAATAAGGTTGTATCTGACTGTAAACGACTTACTGGCTTTGTACTGCGTAACTTCTACACCCAAGAAGCAAGATTAGCTATATATAGGACATGTATCCGTCCCAAACTTGAATATTGTGCTCTCCTATTTAGTAACCTCAGGACTGTAGACAGAAAAAAAATCGAAAGTGTCCAGAGATTCCTCACGAAACGCATACTAGGGTTCGACCAACAAGTGGAATATGTTGACAGGTGTGTACGTCTGAAATTAGAGCCTCTGTGGTTAAGGAGAGTGAAGTGCAACCTATTTCTACTCTCCAAAGTCATTAGGAAACACTGCTACAGTAACTCATCCATAACGTGGGAAAATATTAAATCATATCAGCTGCGAAACCACGACTACCTTGTCAAGGTGGCTACCCACAGAAAATCCATTAGGGAAAACTTTTTCACCATAAAATATTGCACTCTTTGGAACCAACTACCACCTGAAATAAGATGTTTTGAAAACCTGATGGGTTCAAACGGAGCCTAGAAAGACACTTTAACATGTCCACCCTAGCTCGTCTAAAAGACCACAACTGTTGGTAGAACGGAAATTGAAGGCCAGTCCAGTCTTCAGTATAGTCACATACGTATATCTCGACTCTAATACTCACGCAGCGAACGTTGACTAATTTACTGATTTCTATTTTATATAATTTTCACTAAGTTGTGTTGGTAAAAGTAACACTGGAAATAATTGTAATAGCATCCACACCTTTTAACGTTTTACATATGTATATACTAATATAATAATACTTATTAATCATGCATGTTCAACTCTTAAATTAGATGGATATTAAAATACTTAAAATATTTATGCATCAAATGTTCTCTTGCTTTACCACGCTTGTTTCCCTTATAACACTCAATTATTGAACCTAGTGTAATATTTGATATACGAACTATATTATTGATTATACTCTTATCATATATGGTTTGATTTACTCTACGGCTCCCTGTAGACTAACCACCATTCTTCAGTATACACACACTGCAGTATTGTCAAAAAACGCCAAAATTTCGTTGGTTCTGTGTTAATATCTATTTATAATATGTCTAGACACGTTACTTTGCAATGTCAGATGTTTACTATATACAAGACTGTCATGAAAATTTAGTACACTAAGTCCTGCCAACCGACCTTACCTTCAGTCCATACTACCTAAATTGAACCTTAACTATAGTATTCTGCTAAATCTTGCTCCACTATTCACAAAACCTATTCTTTTTACTCTTTAAGGTTTTAACTTCTTATAAAGTAATCTGTTCATTAGGATGCATGCACACATATATAATATGTTCGTAAAGATGTACGTGGAGACCTATTGGAAGCACTCATTAAGAAAGCTAGGGAGATGGAATATGGGGTACGAACGTGTCTGGTACCAAGCAATATATTTGCGGTAGCCATAATAATCATAGTCTCAGAGCCTAACATCAAAAAAGGAGGGAGGGTGGCGTTAGCTGATCAGTAGATATGGTGGTGGTCACTAAGGTGAATCGCCCCATTCTGCAGGAACAGCAATATACAAATTAAAGGCTCGAGATATTTCTGATTTTTATGAGGGCTTAGATCTTTATCTTGAAAAAGATAATAGTGAACGCCTTGAGAGATAATGCTTCTACCTTTAAATATATACCATTCGCTCAGCCTATTGTTGAGATGCGACCACGTGGGATCTGCACAGATTTATGGGGCATCTTATAAATAAACTTGCTATCCATTGTCAGATCTTTAAATACCACTTCACAATATCTTGTCTCACTTATTTTCTAATAACGTCTTTACTTGATTCTCATTATATTCCATTAAACCTAACATTTTATAGCTCTTTATGAATTTGATTCGACTTATTCTACTCCTATTCCCCGTGGGATACGGTTGTGCACAAAAGAAAGAAAAAAGACATGAAATAAAAACAACTGGCTTGAAAATAATTGTATTAAAGCCAAAAGTGGACATCATGATAGTATAAAATATATTGGTTTCATTATACATTGCAAATGAACGTTGTCGGCCTAAGGATTAATTACTTCCCCATTCTGTTTTCTATATAAATGTGTTTATTAATGATATATTTCACTCACTTAATCTATTACACTTTAATGTTTCACCTCAGCACTTTAATTTTTCTAAAACAGCTTCCAATTCCTTGTAAACGTTGTACTTACCTCAATATTAGTTGGTTATCGTATGCCTACAACCACGGGAGGAAAACGAGACGAAGTCGATTTTCCCGCTCAACCTGGAGGACAACTGTACAATTCAATAACTATACGGCCTGGTTCAGACAATCAGTGTAATTATATATATGTATCAAATATTAAACTGTTGAAACATTATTAACTTGTAGACAATTTAAGATTTGACATTATATCATCCTTGATCGTGCCTGTAATAATGGCATGCATTTTCATGTAAATTTATGTTTATATGAAAATAAATTATTATTATCACCGGCCCACACATAATGACAACGCGCTAGAGCTGCTTCATATCTTATGACGGAGGAATTTACACCTGGCAGAATTATTTGTGTGATTTCGGGTCAAGTGCATGCGTGGCTTGTTTAATGAAAAGTTGTCAGTGTTACTAATTATTTGTATCTTGGAAGTAATTTCACACAATGAGAGTGTTTTAGCAAAGATATTGTGTCGAGTGTTGAGGAGCAGTGGAAAGGTCGTCTGAACCAGTTTGTTGAACGTTTTACATTGCCCCGCTGATGCAGTTCACTCATGGAACATGAGATCATATACTTGACTTACAATTCAACTGAATCGTTTATATCTCATATTTGTTCCACCTAAATCCACTTCACCACTGTTCGTTGTGTGCATTTTACTTATCATTTATAACATCAGTGTGTTGATCCCTTCAGTGAGATTATGTAACAAAAAGATATTCATGCAATTCAGTTAACGGGGCATACAATGAACCCCGTTGCAGTTCAAGAAATTTTTTGCTTTGGCTATCACTTGGTTAATCTCATCAAATATGCTGCACTTCCAAACCAGTCGCTCTTTCACTGACTATTCACAGTTGACTTTAACTTTTGGTGTTCAGGTGTTCGTTAATCAAAATTACATCCTTGTTCTTGACTTCTGGTGATATCATCGACTGTGGATACCGATTCCTTGTCCGCAGAAGTATTCCGCATTTATCGTAGTAATAAATTGGATGCTGCCATCTTTAAAATGTGTATTATTATTGTTCCCTTCAATTCCTAGAGGAATATAGGGCTTCAGCTGCGCGTCTCCATTGCCTTCTGTTTTCTGACAACCTTTTCACTCCGCTCCAAGTCTGCAAACACGCTTCCATCTCCTCTTCACATGACCTCCTCCAAGTCACCCTTGGATGACCGACTCGCCACCTTCCTTTTGGGCTCCACTCGAGCAATGGCTTGTCTAGTGATGTCACTTGATGGTTTCCTCAAGGTATGGCCAATCCACCCATCTCCATTTCTTCCTGCCTATTTGTTTCACAATCGTTCCTGCTGGGTTGGTTTGCTCCCAGAGATCCCTGTTGCTGATCTTTCTGACCAGCCATCTGATCTTGAATGTTGAGAGAAGATAGCTGTTGATGAATGTCTGAAGTTTGTTTGAGATGCTTTTTATGACGCGCTGGCCAAGTCTATGATCCGTATAGTAGCACTGACTTCACATTGGAGTTGAAAATCCGGTTCTTATTTTTGATGTTGAGTGCTTTTGACTTCCACACAGACTTGGTGGGAGTAATGAAAGCTTGTCTTGCCTTTCCGATTCTTACTTTGATGTCCTCGTCAGTTCCGCCTGTGGTTGAAACGATGCTTCCCAGTTAGAGTAGGTAAAGGAGGTTGTTTCTTTCAGGTTCCTCCCATTTATACCGGCTGATTGTTGTCTGTTGTTGCTTTTGGCCAGGAATCTTCATCACTTCTGTTTTATCTATGTTCACTTGAAGTCCTATCTTTGATGCTTCTTCAGTCAACGTGTTGCTTTTCACTTGCATATATTCCAGTTTGTGGAAAATCACACATATATCATCGGTGAAGTCCAGATCCTCCAAGTTTTCTGTGTGAGTCCATTTTATGCGTGTTGTCTCATTGCCCGTTGTCTGTCGCATTATCCAATCTATTGATATCAGGAAAATCATTGGCGATAATAGACAGCCTTGCCTCACTGCCGTCCGCACTTCGAAGCCTTTCGTATGTTTCTCGTTATGGATTACTTGGAATGCAGCATTGTTGTACAACTGCTGGATAAGGTGTGTAATTGTTGACAGCACCCCGTATTAGCGAAGTAGTTTTCAAATCAACTCTGGATCGACGCTGTTGAAGCCTTTTCAAAGTCGATGAAGTTGAGATAGAGAGGTGACTACCATTCCAAGCTTTATTCAGTGATGATCCGTAGTGTGGCTATTTCGTCTGGTTTGGATTCAACATAGAACTTGGCACCGAAGTGCACCAGTTCCAGTTGCCACCTTCCAAATAGCCCACAGAGGTAGACAAGAAGATGATTGAAGAGAATTAATAGAGTTTGACAAGTATAAGAGTGAAACAGAATGGGTAATGGTAGAAAGGAATATGAAAGATTACAGAGACTGAATACATCTGCGCTGGCCATTGACAACGATTTTGAGCCATGTCACCTATTGTCTCCAGTCATTGATTCCTAGAGTCCCGAGGGCCTCAACCCGGGAGTCTGCATCTCCCCACCCACTTGACTCAGTTTAACTGTCAAGGATTTCATGGATTGATTAGGCCATGTTTTTGTTTGGCCACCACTCACTCTTTTCCAACCTGAACCTATATCAGCCAATAATGCCCGTCGGGGGAGGCGATGGTTAGGCATGCGCAGCACGTGACCTAGCCATCTTAGTCTATGTAACTTTATAGCCTCGTCGATTGATTTTCCCTCTTTGCCCAACACTCTACGCCTAACATCATTTTTACTTATCTTGTGAAACCACCTAACGTGAGACAGAGATCGCAGACATCTATGATCGAAAGCAGTCAATCTTTTCATGTCTTCAACGCGTATTGACCATGTTTCAGAGCCATAGAGAAGGACGGAGCGAACTGATGAGCAGTACACACGTCCCTTGGTTGATAACCGGATGTCACGCCTACGCCAAAGATGGTGTAAGTCAGCGAAAGCAGCTCGAGCTTTTTGGATCCTTGCTGAGATTTCGTCGCCAATCAGTCCGTTGGTGCTAATACAACTTCCCAAATAGGTGAAGTGGTCAACACGTTCTACCACTTCATTCCCTATCACTAAGCTAGAGTTGACGTGGTCCAGTCCTGTAGCAGCATCTTACATTTTACAGGGGCTAATCGCATGCCAAACATACGAAGATTGCTGCTCAAGGTGTTCAGAAGACTCTGCATTTTGTCAGCATCCTCCCCTAACAGGACTATGTCATCTGCATATTCTAAGTCCATAAGACTATTCCCTAGTAGGAAGTCAATTCCTAAGTCATTACGTTCAGTTAAGGATACTCCCATCAGCATATCTATGATGAAGTTAAACAGAAATGGGGAGAGTGGACATCCCTGTCGGACACCACTGGTTGTTACCAATTCAGATGACAATTCCCCATAAGCCCTTACACGGCTACATGAGTTTGAATAGAGCGCCTTGATTAGTGCAATGTACTTTCTTGGCACTCCCTTCACAGTCAGACATTGCCATAGTACCTTTCGATCCACGGAGTCAAAGGCCGCCTTCAAGTCAAGAAATATGACAATTGTTGGACGCCGAAAAGTGTGTCTATGTTCTAGAATCTGTCGAAGAGTGAAGATATGATCTATGCACCCTCTACCTGGTCTAAAGCCTGCTTGATTTTCCCTTGTCTGTTCCTCCCGAGTTCTGCTTAGTCTATGCATGATTACTGAGCCTAGGATTTTAGAGACTATGTTCGTTAGGCTGATCCCCCTGTGATTATCACACGAGGACTTGTTTCCCTTCTTGAATATCGGTATAATAAGTGACTTACCCCAGTCTGATGGAACTGTCTCTGATTCCCAGACTTTGCCTAGTACCTCAGTTAATCTACAAACTAGTATGTCACCCCCATATTTAAACACCTCCGGAATAATTCCGTCGGGTCCTGCCGCTTTGCCTCCTTTCAAATTACAGATAGCTTTTGTGACCTCACTTTCAGACGGCGGACCAGTGTCTATATCCCATTCGGGTGTGTGCTGGATGTCGGGAGGTTCAGTGCGGCTGTAGGCAAGTTAAATTGTCCTCAAAGTGTTCTTCCGGAGTTCAAGGCGTCTATCCTGAGAGCTAATTAAGGAGCCATTTTTCTCAGAAATAGTCTCGCTTATGATTTGCCTTCTGCCACCCGTTTCCCTGATAAGTCTAAAGAGTTCCCTAGTGTTGCCTATCGCCGATGCTTTTTCCATCTCTTTTGCCTTTGTCACCCACCACTGTTCACTATCCTTGTGGAGACTTTTCGTAAGTTTCCTTTTGTGCAGCTTTCGCTTCTCATTGAATTTGGAGCTCGCCGGAATAAGTCTTCCAGCATCTATCAGTTCAGATGAGGCAGTCGAAATCCAGTGGTTTTTACTCACCTTTGGATTTGCCTTATTCACAGCTTTTACAGCTGTATCTATAGCTGACTGAATATTCTTCCAGGCTTCTCCAGGGTGAGCACAGCTGTCGAACTCAGATATGCGTTTAGCTAGTTCTTCCTCAAATAGGGATTTAGTTTCCTGATCGAGCTGGGGACGTGATGGTTTTACCGCCAGCTGTTTCCTACGTCCGTTCTGTCGTAAGCACACACGAACCCGGACCATTATCTGTATCGCGGTACGTTCAACGTTTGCGTTACATTTTTACGTGATTCGTTACATAAAATTTATCTTGTTGTAGTACTTGCACAAGTACTATACTACCTCCATACTTGTAACCACTAACTTCCATTTCTAATAGTTATGGTTAGTCAAAGTAAAAAGCAACGAACCCATCCCCTGTAAAACTGGTGTCTAATTTAACGTCCTTGATTGCTACATCAAGCAACACACCCCCACAAACGGCTATAATGAGTCACATAACTCACTTGTATGCCGTAAGCGTCGAGCTGAACTGAGGATAAAACTGTACTGACAGCTAGTATTAGCACTACTCCTAAAAATTCAGTACCCTCTGCTCATACAGAACCCCTCCCTTCACCTTATGTGCTTATCGAAAAACTCCAGCCATCAAGCTCTTCTTCAGTACTATCTTCAGAAATAGAACTTCTAAAGTTGTCTATAGGTGAACTTAAGGCTGAGTTAAGGGAAATAAAAAACAGCAAGTCAGTAAATGCTGGAAACATCGAAACCGATACCGAGATATCCAAATTATCAGATCAGATCAGCGATATCAGATCGCAGGTCTGTGAATGACACCTCTAACTATCCTCATGAAAACTGTAAACCTTAACAAGCTTGACACAGAATCGGTAACTAAGGTAGATAACCTCATTAATTTTGTTACCACAGAAGTAACAAAACGACTCGACGCAAAACTGAGTGCTATTGTCTACAACGTTCCGGACAATGAGGCACTAAAAAAGGTACAGCGCATCTTACTTAGTGAAGCGAAAATGCCTAACTCCAAGACTAAGTGCTATAGGCTGAAGAAGAGTCAACATGAGAAGTGTTGTCCTATTCGTTTTCAGTTCGAAACACCGGCAGAGACCAGAAAATTCATTCACTCCCAACACACCCTATCGCAAGCCAGAAACTACAAACATATAAAGGTCGGGGTGGACAAAACAGTCATAGAAAGGCGCGCATACAACTATCTCACTAAGACTAATTGTGAAATAGGTAATAGGACATTGCAAGCAGCCATTATTCCCAACCCTGTGAAAGATACAGTAGACCCCACCGCATCACCCCTCTCAAAACACACAGAAATATCCCATCAGAGTGCAACACCAGCCGAAAGGCCACTAGACTGTAACCAAATAAATAACAAAACCATACCACCTATCACCGCAGAATCTAAAATGCCATTAAATAACCCCAGAAAAAAAGTCAAAACCCCCCGAAATTCGACTTTGTCTTCTCCTAGCCATAACTTCATTGCTAAAGGTAAGGAAAATATGCCCCTAAACCATACAAACAAAAACAGTGGCAGCTTAAATAAACCCACACTTCCCACGGTCAATAGTACTAGCACCCACAACGTGCTAAATCGCACCATGGCACACACTGATATCCAATGTCACAACAATGTCACCCTCAATAGTACAAGTGGTAATAGTCAGAACTCGGCTATCAACAACTTAGGGTCTTCAGAGTATGGCACACAAACAAATTTTGACCGGATATATGGTACAAGTCTGCTGGGAACTAACCCACAATGCAGTACACATGAAACCCACACAAGGACACAACTAGCATCAAACAATAGGTGGAATAATAAGCCATGGTCATCAAAGGATCCAATCATTTTTTATCCCCCGCGTCCCTGTCAGCGTTGAAAAAACAGCTGGTAGGGATGTTAACACTCCTAAACCACTAGAGCTGGCTCCCTCCTTGCATGAAAACAGGAACGGTCTAGTGCACCCGTATCCATTAGGCACACTTGACACCTGCACAAATATAGGTCAAATAAAGAACCCTACCCACTTCTGTAACCTGACTAAAAATAAAAATTCCTCGGTCTATAGCAAATCCAGTACTCCAAATCTTAATTCTTCACCGAAAACAGCACACACCAACTCGGTAGACATAGGTGAGCATGATGCTGAAACTCCTCTTAACATAGGATCATCATGTCAAGCAGAACTACTGGGTGCTGAACCATATTCGGGGCTGACTAACGAACTTAAATACTTCAAATGCTACTTCAACTCTCATCTTTACCTAATCCTCATAAATGCTAGATCTGTTCTAAATAAATTGCCGATGCTCAGAGCACTCACAGTAATATACAAACCCCCTGTAATTGTCATCACTGAATCTTGGTGTCATTCGAACATCTTGGATGAAGAAATAAGCTTAGATAACTACACACACTTTCGGTGTGACAGGGAAGGTGGTAAGGGAGGGGGTTGTCTCATGTACTTTCTGAATGCACTTACTGTATCACAGCTAGAAAGTAGTACACTTAACATGCCTGAGACTCTATGGGTTAATGTACACCTAAATAACGTAACAGCATTAATTGGATGCACCTACAGAGCACCTGGCACCTTTAGTAATTACGAGACCCAACTTATTAATACTCTGGAGCAATTATCCGACTTACAATACGACCATAAGATCCTATGTGGGGACTTTAACTTACCTGAAATCAACTGGGATATACCCACAGGCCCAACTAAATTTGATAAGTTTTTAGGCACGCTGGATATACTTGGCTGGAAACAAACTGTCACTACTCCCACAAGAGGTAATAACGTACTAGACTTAATCTTCTGCCACAATATAAGCCCCCTTTCAACGCTAGTAGGTTCTGAGTTTCCAGGGAGCGACCACAAAACAGTGATGTGTGCACTGCCAATTCCGCTGAGTAGCAATGCATCTCATACCTCCACTTCACAACAAGTAATATATAGGAACTATAGTAAGGCAAACTGGGCCTTAGTAGAATCAATGCTAAGATCCTCCAAATGGGATGAATACTTCACTACTGATGACCTATCGAGAGCCCTAACCATCTTCTACCATAACACAAACACATGCTTAGATGCTGTCATTCCACTCCAAACACTAAAGGTTTCCCCACACAGAAAGTCATTCATAAAACCAAAGGATCGTACGAAACTGAAGAGACTCTCAACAAGTTACTTCAAACACCACGACTTTGGCACTCTAGGTCTAATACTTAACACCCTTAGCTCCATCTCACAAGCTCGAGATCACCGTATGAGAAAGGAAGAACGCACTGCAGTAGCCAGTCCTGCTAGAGTGTATGCACTCACAGAAATCTTAAGGAAGCGAATGAATCGCAAAAATCACAGCATTTCTCTCCTCATAGACAAAGGTAGGCTATGCACTAACTCTGCAGACATATGTGAACTATTCAACAAAACGTTTGCAGGTAACTACATTAAGCCCTCAGTCCAGCTACTCGATATACACCCTACTACTAATATGACACAAACTCCATCTCCACTCACACCAAATAAAATCAGCACTGTTCAATTCACTTACGCTAATATTAACCAAACTATAAGAACCCTCAAAAGTTCAAAAGGTTTCGGTACCGACGGTATATCATCTTACTTCTATAAATATGGTGGCCCTGACATTCCTCTACTGCTTCTTAAAATATTCACAATGTCCCTAGAAACTCAAACTTACCCTGACATATGGAAGACAACATTCATTATGCCTAAACACAAATCTGGCTCGAAAACTGAAGTCAGTAACTACCGGCCGATCAATATCACACCTATAGCATCTAGAATCATGGAGAGACTGGTCAAAGATAACCTAATCAAACATATGCTTAGCTGGAATATTATAAGTCCAAACCAACATGGATTCCTGAAATCCAGATCATGCTTAACATGTCACCTAGACTTCTTCAATTTTGTAACCAGCAGTCGTGACAGACGGCAACTAGTACTCGTCATCTACTTTGACATTTCTAAGGCATTTGACCGTGTTGACCATTACTGCTAACAAATAAGCTGAACTCCTTAGGAATACGTGACCCATTATTAGGATGGCTTAAATCATTCCTTAACAATAGGTCCCAAATAGTTAAACTCGGGTCTGCAACCTCCAAACCTAGCCCTATCACTTCTGGTGTAGTACAAGGTAGTGTCATTGGACCCCTCCTATTTACACTATACATCAATGACATATGCGCTTGCTTCACGCACGGGAAACCATTCATCTTTGCAGATGACCTAAAAGTAGCTTATACATTCCAAAGTGATGACTTAGGGAACTTCGAGAATGTAGTGCAGAAGGAATTAGATAAAATGACTGCTTGGTCGTCCCTATGGAATCTCCAATTCAATCTGAACAAATGTGGCTGGATCTGCTTCGGTGCACCCTCAATTGACCTGAAATTAACGCTCAATCTGCTAACCTAACCAGACTCCGAAGTGTCGTTGACCTAGGCCTGAGGTACTCTAGTGACTTGACATTCTCTGAGCAAGTAGCATCACAGACTAGAAAATCGAGGATGCTCTTAGGATGCATACTCAGGAACTTTCACGACAATGAAGCCAAGCTAATTCTGTACAAAACATGTGTCAGACCACTACTAGAATACTGTCCATTTATTATAAGCAGCACTCGCACACGTGATAAGCTAAGGATGGAAAGTATCCAACGATATTTTACCTCAAAACTACTTGGCTATGATTGTAAGAAAGACTACATCTCACGGTGCATGATCCTAAAACTTGACCCACTTTGGACAAGGCGACTTATTATAAACCTAATATTCTTCTTTAAGGTCCTTCACAAAATATCATTCTCAGGTAACAGGGACATACAATTCGCACAGGAAGGTTCTTACGATCTGCGTAACCAAACTTCCACAGTGACAACTCATTCTTTTAGGTCAACACTCCGTGAAAACTTCTTCACAGTCATGTATTCTAAAATATGGAATAGCCTGCCCCTAGATGTCAGAACTTGCTCTTCGGTTACAAGCTTCAAACGCTCTCTATACAGACTGTTTCACTCTACTGATTATATTAATAAACTATTTACTCCTAGAACGAATCAACTACTAATCTACTACAGCACCTAAAAACGCACTTCAACACCCTTAACAATCTAAACAAATAAATAAACTAGCAGCATGGATGCATAAAGACTTAGTACGGAACATACAGAATTAGTTTACCCCTAGAAATAGGACGTGTCACTTTATTGTAACCTTCAAACGCTTGCTATATAAACTGTTTTATCCAAAGTCTATCCCTACCAGAACCATTACTTACTTCTAAAACGCATCAGTCATTAGAACACTAAAACGCTCAGACTCATTAATACACATCATGACACTAAATAGACTCTAAGACTTCGCATAAATACGTAAAAAAAACTATAATAAAAATAATTTCTTAATATTTATATACAATTGACATAAACATTATATATATACATTAATGTCCTTTTAATGTTCACATACTTTCTCTTTTGGTACTCTGATACTCCTATTCATCTTCTGGTCGAGGTCGAACAACCCTGCATCTAAACTGAAATGAGGATTAATTCCAAACCATCTACTCATAACCACCCAAATTCCATGAACGATCCAATTCTACCATTTGAAGACGCTGGCGAACATGCTGTAAATGAGTATTCATGATCTGAAATGAAGAAGCAACTGGTTTTCAAACAGTTTTCAACATTTTTCTGAACTTACGAATGCAGTCCGCCATGCAGACACAAATGGAGCAAATGGAGAATTCTGGAATCGACCTCGCACCATTTGATGCAGTAAAACAACTTACATGACCTCATCTAGTTTTCGCATCCACGATCAAATTTCTTTCCTGTTATAAAACTACGATAAGACTACTGAAAAAATGGAATAAATATATCACTGATCTCAACATAATACATCAATAAACTTTGAGCCGAGGGTGCTGTTCACAACAAAGTTATGTAAGAGAATTGACTTCAAGCTTTTTTTCCCAGATATTCGTATTACATTCATCTGATGTCTGGGTTTTTTTTAATGCGAAGACAATATTTCTATATCTCTTTATGTGCTACACAAACAGACTTTATAGCAGACTGTTCCGTCTGACTCTAATGTCAGAAAGAACAACCAAACTGTAAATTCATCATACATCAATTTGTGTAATTTATATAATAACTTATCCATGCCTGTACAATTGGTATGTTCCTGCATAAACAGGAAGAAATATATTATTATCACAGTGCGTGATCGGTATCTACACACGTGTTCCAGAAGGAGCGACAATCTCCTACCGACCCACGCCAACGATAGCTTATTGCTATGTGGTCTATTTGTGTCCAGCGTTGGTTTGATGATGGGGGTCGCCAGGTTAAACAGTGTCTCTCCTTGTGTTTAAAGTTAGTGCTTACAAGAAACAAATGATTATCTGAACAGAACTGTAGGAGACGGTCCCCGTTGTTGGTTCGCTGGCACGGAACTCCATAGGTGCCACCGACATCCTTCTCAGATTGACACAATTTCCCTACTTGAGCATTAAAGTCACCAGCTAGAACGACTATATCTGAGCGTTTAGCCTTTCTCACCAAACTAGACAGCTTTTGGTAGAACTCATCCTTCGTTTCATCTGAACTGCAGTCAGTGGGGGCGTAGGCGGAGATTACGAAAAGGCATCGGCGAGTAGTGCAGTCTTTCCTCCTTTTACTGATCCGTTCAGACGGACAGCACACATTCGGCTATCTACCGGGATCCAGTCAAGCAATGTCTTTTCTGCCCTAGTATTCAGAGCTATCCTACGCCAGCTAATCCTCGTGAACTAGCTGTGGCATCTCCTGACACCCTCAGGTGAATTTTGAAGATTCATCCCGTTGGCCAGGTGGGGTTAGGTGAATAACCACACTTGGGTCTTGTATGCGTGTTTCTGAAACACAACATACATCAATGGCTCGAGATGCCAGGGTCTTAGCTAGTGATGCTTGTTGTCCTATTTGGCAAAGTGTCCTAACATTAAATGCTCCTATATGAAATTGGTGGCGTGGCTTTAGGAGACTATCCGTGGTGGTTTTTTGGCTTTCGTCGTATTTAGTGGACACAGAGTGAAGAGGGAGGGAGGAACCATCAAGTAGAGGAGTTGTATCAGTGGAAGGAAGGCAAGGTGATAGAGATGAAGATGAAGACAAAGATAAGTGAGGATTAGAGAGGTTTTGTGTGCGTTTTGGATTGTGAGGGCGATTGTGACTTCCCGGCTGCCCACACCGTGGAAGTTGGTTGCGTGACCGCAGAGCCCAGGGGACAACTGCTTGAGGCCGGTCACACGCGGCCTGTTTTTGTTTGTTCTTTGTTGCTTTGTGTGCCTCAGTAGCATACTTATCACTCCCGCCCTGTGACACGGCAGCAGGAAGCGCGGTCGTTGTTAATCCGGGCCACGGCCGATCCGGCATGAAATTTTGTGAATTTGTTTGGATCATGGTATTGGATGGGGTAGCTGCTTTTTGTTTAACCGCTTTCCAAACAACCTGCCTGGCATGGTAGAACCTCAAGAGACATAAGTCTCAGCCAGTATAGCTTGATTAGGTCATTGCGGTGTTCAAGCCCGACCACCACGTCAAGGTAGCAGCTTTCGGTCGGGCTATTTGATCAAAAAATGTCTTGTTTCTCCTTAATCCAGCCTGTTCTGGCCATAGCTTGTTTGATTCTCCCCAGGGTGATGCGGCTTAGTATTTTCTTCAGGATGGACAGGAAATTCTCCCCAGTAGCGTGGTCTCGAAGTCCGCTGCTGTCTCCGGGTCCACTTTCAATACGTCTGCTGGGATTCCGTCTGGTCCTGAGGCTATTCCAGGTTTTAGCAGCCTGATTGCCTTCAAGATTTCTGTTCTTTTAAAAGTCTGATGTCCACTGGTAGCGGTGCTGCTTCCGCTGTTCGTATTATTGAGTGCGTTGCAGGTGGCTGTCGATTTAAAAGTCTTTTGAAGTAGTCGGCCCAGTGTTTCCTTTGCTCCACTTCTTTGGTGATTGAATTTCCGTTGTCATGCTTCACTGACTTGATTTGCGTTGACCGTTTTCGCGATAGGAACCAAGTTGTTTGGTAGAGTGTTGCAACGTCTCTTTTGCCTGCACTGAAGCTTGTTCTGCTCCACTTGCCATAGCTTCATAATATTATCTTTTGTCTTCCTTGGCACTCTTCTTTACTCTTTTGTTCAGTGTTTTGTAGCTTCAATTCTGCTCCTGTTTTCATTGCTCCACGATGCACTGGATAATCTTTTGGTTCAACATCCTTTCTCTTCTACTAGTCTCCAAGTGTCTCCAGACAGCGACTGTTTTTCGAGTTTCTTCTTTCTGCCTACAAATTCCATGCAGGTTTGACTCCACAGTGCTTTCAGGCTGTTCCAGTGCTTCTAGACGCTGGTCTCTTCGCTAGTGTCGATTTGTGTCTCCGCCTTTTTCCTTATGATTGCAGTGAAGATATCCCTTTGTCCTTGTACCTCAGTTTTTGAATATTGAACTTGGCTTGTGGTCTGTCTGCATCTCCTGTTTCTCTGAAAGCTTTCAATTTGATTTGGATTGTTCCTTGCACGAGACAGTGGCCTGAGCCCTCTCACATCTGCTCCTCGTTCTAGACGTTGTATCCAGAAAGCCATTTACGTCTCCACTTCTCTGAGCAACATTGAGATGAAGTCAATTAGGTTTATGGTCTGTCCGTCTGATGAAACCCATGTAGCCTTGTGGATATCAGTGTGTTTGTACACTCTCCCTCTGATCATCAAATTGTTGAAAGAGCAGAAATCTGTGAATAATTCTGCGTTCTCATTAATTTTTATATTTTTTCTTCCTTTATTATTCTATGGGATATTGCCTCCCATTGCATCAGGGCCTTCGTTGTCGTTGTTGACATCATGATAACCACACCCTCGATGGGCTCGTGGTTGTCTTCTGGGTTACTGGAGTAAATCATCGACTCTTCTGTTGACGATTTGGTGAGTGTGCCTCCATTCCATATGCTTTATTGGGATCACTTGTAAGATGTTTCAGCATGAATTAATCATCGTCATAAACGTCACAATCCAAATACGAATCCCTCCGACGTCATGCAATGATTTATGCTGATTCTGTCAGATCACTTATGCCCAAACTGCAATGGAATATTCATCAGAGGTCCCCTGTCTGTAAGGACTAATATTAGAGTTCACTAACATTCCAAGTATAAAAGTAATAATCCAAGTCAGTGGAGTGTTAAATCACAATATATTACCAAAAATACAGTGACGAGTTATAGCAACAAAAAGGATTACTTGGATAACGTCTAAGTCCTCGGCTACAAATTAATTATATAATCCACGGCACGTTAATTGTTTGGACTGCGTCTGCTGTAGCTGCTGTGTTCCGGTTGTAGAAATGTCTTCGGTTGAGAGTAGTAGGCTCCTACAATAAATCCGAAGTATACAACACGGTGTGAGTGGAGCAAGTAAGCAGAAGTGACCAGGGAGAAGACGAAGTCTCCAACAGCAGAGTGTATTTTTCAATTGTACACGGAAGTTATGTATATTTCAACAAGAAGCGTTTTAAACAAAAATTATGTACAATATCTCGAATTTATACAAGTAACCAAAAAGTGTACAATCACATTGTTACGTACTCAACACGGCTCCCCCCTAGAGGTCCGGAGAGACAACCGGAAATGATAAGTAAAACTATGAAGTAAATAATAATAGTAATAGCAACTTTTGGATAAAAATAGGGATATATTACAACATGCATAAACGCGAGAAGGTATGTGAGTCATGTAAAGTCTGAAAGCATATACAATTGGTTCAGCAATAAAAATTGAAAGAGAAAGTCATGTCACTTAAATTTGCACTAACCATGAACATAGATTTTTAATGTATAAAGAAAAATATGTAAATACACAGTAATTAAGGAGGGGAAAGAAACATTAAAAAAATATGGATTAAAGATCAATAGTTTTTGGAAAGGACACTACCTGTTTTTTCGGTGAGGTACATATAAATAAATAATAGTGATAGTAACATCAAAGTTTACGACGAAATACTAACGGTCATGATGATAATGTCTAAACGAAAAAGATAATAATAATTTTTAATTATTTTTCTTTTGTTAGTCCTCAAAATGAACGTAGCGAGCCGGTTTACTGATTTGCCGACCACTACGTGTGTGATATGGAGGGAGGATAAGACTTGGTGCCGGTGGAGGGGATCGGATGTTTGATTATTTGATTGCGCAGCTGCCGATGTAGATTCGAAGTCGTTGTCGGTGTATGCGGGTTTGATTCGATCAATTGAAACAGTCTCTCGTCTTCCATTCTTGTTCACTGTAAAGTGTTTGTCTGAACGTTTAATAACTTGAAAGGGTCCTTCGTATGGAGGTTGCAATCCTTTTCTGATGGCGTCGACTCGAATGAAGACGAATTTGCAAGTTTGTAGATGTTTGTTGATCTGATCTCTTCGGGGAGATTGTCGAGGTGCTGTTGGTTGAAGTTGAAGCATTTGTCTAGTTAATCGGTTAGTGAAGTCGGCAATGTTCACGTCTGTGGAATCGGCTGAGGGGACTAGCTGTCCAGGCAAGGTTAGGTTGGTGCCATAGACAAGTTGAGCCGGTGTACATCCTAAATCTTCTTTGATAGTAGAACGGATACCAAGTAAAATCAAAGGTAAGTATTCACTCCACTTAGATGTATCATTCTGCGCCATCAGGGAGCTTTTCAGTTGTCTGTGGAATCTTTCCACTAGACCATTCGCTGCCGGATGATAGGCTGTTGTGGAGATATGTTTCACTCCCAGAAGTCTCGTCAGTTCGCGAAAGAGTGTCGATTGGAATTGAGGACCGCGGTCGGATGTAATAGTAGTCGGTACACCGTAGTTTGACACCCAACGGTCGAGAAAAACTAAAGCAACGTTTTCAGCAGATATGTCGTTTAAGGGGCATGCAATAGCCCAACGAGTAAATCTATCAATCGCTGTCAGGATATGTGTATATCCCCTTGATGTTGGCAATGGTCCCACGATATCTATATGGATATGCTGAAATCTCCTTTCGGGTAATTTAAACGTCTTCGGGGTTGTAATAGTGTGGCGGTGTACTTTGGAGCATTGGCATTGGATACATTCTCGTGCCCATCTCCGAATGTCAGAGTTCATTTTAGGCCACACGAAGCGTTCGCTGATCAGTCTGACCGTGGCGCGTACTCCAGGGTGAGAAAGCGAATGTAAATGTTCGAACAATGCTTTTCGGCAACTGAGAGGGACAAATGGACGATTAGTTCCGGTAGATACATCGCAGACTATGGTTGCATCTGATAAGGGGATAGGCACATCTTTGAGCTGTAAGGAAGAGTTTCTGCGGCAGGTTTGGAGTTCAACGTCATCTCTTTGTAATTGAGCCATACGATCAAGACTGATGTCTACCGACGTTTGAAGCTGGTTAATGTCACTTCTTGAAAGAGAATCGGCTACCACGTTCGCATCTCCTTTGATGTACTGGATGTCGGTTGAGAATTGGGAGATATAATCCAACTGTCTGGCTTCTCTAGGGGAGTGTTTATCGAGTGAAGTAGTGAAAGCATGACACAGGGGCTTGTGGTCAGTAAAAATAGTGAAATGCCGGCCCTGTAGTAAGTAACTGAAATGTTTAACTGCTAGGTAGATGGCTAACAGTTCTCTGCCAAAGGTACTGTAACGAGTTTGCGCAGGTTCCAATTTCTTGGAGAAGAAAGCAAGTGGAGTGATGTCATTATTGAACTTTTGTTGTAAAACTGCTCCCACTGCTACCTGCGATGCATCTGTACATAAAATAAGTGAAGCTTCTGGGTTGATGTGAGATAACATTACAACGTTGGATAAGGCATCTTTTGCATTATTAAATGCTGCTTTTGCTTCTTCAGACCACTGAAATTTCTTCGAATTGCATCTAAGTAGGTCGGTCAGTGGCTGAACTATGGAGGCACATGATGGAATAAAACGTCGGTAGAAGTTGAACATCCCGAGAAAACGTCTAAGTTTCTTTAAGGAATCAGGTTCGGGAAAGTTCTTAATAGTTTCTATCTTATCTTCGGTAGGTCTGATGCCTTCGGCAGTTATTCGATGTCCTAAGAATTCAATGGAAGGGGAACCAAAAATACATTTCTTTGGATTGATAACAACTCCAAATTGTTCAAACCTTTGAAATAACAGGCTTAAGTGTTGCATATGTTCTTCCATCGATGAGCTGGCGATTAAGACATCGTCGATATATACAAAGACGAAATCAAGACCTTGGGTAACTTGGTCCATAAAACGCTGAAATGTTTGAGCAGCATTCTTTAGTCCGAAAGGCATTCTCAAGAATTCGAATAATCCAAAAGGCGTGATAATTGCTGTTTTTGCAATGTCTTCTGGAGCGACTGGTATTTGATGATATGCCCTGACCAAGTCAACTTTAGTAAAAATGGTCTTTCCATGTAAGTTCAAGGAGAAATCGTGGAGATGAGGTATAGGATAACGATCTGGGACCGTAGCGTTATTCAAAGCGCGATAATCTCCACATGGCCGCCAGTCATGATTAGTTTTAGGTACCATGTGCAGAGGTGAAGACCATGGGCTGTTAGATGGTCGTATGATACCTAGCTGCATCATATGTTCAAATTCCGACTTAGCTGCTGCTAGTTTATCGGGTGGTAACCGTCGTGGACGTGCCTTCACAGGTTGTCCTGTTGTGATGATCTTATGCGTAACTGTATGAGATATATCTTCAACATTGTATGATGGTTTAAGGATTTTAGGAAATCGTTGCAATAAAGCAGAGAACATTTCACTCTCCGGCTTTTCTATACAGATGCTATGAACAGAGTAGTCACATGTAATACCGTGGATCTTGAGTTGGGTGCAATTGTCAACCAGTTTTTTCTTGCTGATATCAACCAACAGATTGAAGTGACTTAGGAAGTCTGCACCTAGTATAGCGTGACGTACGTCAGCTACTATGAAGATCCATGTGAAACGTCGGCGTAGTCCTAGGTTTAAAATCATTGACTGTTCGCCATACGTCGGTATGTCGGTTTGGTTGGCAGCACGAAGTGAAAGTTTACCAGGTATTTTGGCTGATCGCCTGGATAGTGAGGGGGGAATAACACTGACTTCGGCGCCTGTATCTACCAGGAATAATGTGCCGGTAGTCAAATCCCTCACATAGAAAAGGCGACTGGGTGATTGCCAGTAACAGCTGTCGCCATCACTGTCTGGCTGAGGCGTTTCCCTGAGCCTGGTTGGCTTCGCTAAAGCTGCACGGTTTTACACATTTCAGGGCATGACGTCCAAACTTCCAGTGATACCAGCATATATTGCTATCCCGAGAAGACGTGTAAGAACGCTGTCGTGAGAAGGATCGTCGTCGTGATGGTGACCTTCTCTGTGAGCTCCGCCTCCGGACTTGTCGATCCGACCTATTAGTCTCCAACTTGTCAATCCTTGCCGCTAAGTCTGCAATGGCGGCGAGTATCGGTGTGTCTGCCGTGGGTGTGGAATGACACGGTGTGGCACTATCAGATGCTACGTGACTTATGGTGTTATCAGATAAAACATCCATAATACTATCTGCCATGTCACTTAGTTGGTCTAAGTCATACGACTTTCCTGAGATGATTAAAATTTGCTGGACATTTCTAGGTAAACGTTGCAACCACATCTGTTTCAGCACTACCTCGTCTACTTTATGATGTCCGATTAACTGGCGCATGTGCCTGAGTAGCTGGGATGGTTTACGTGGGCCTAGATCACAGCCTGTGAGCAATTGTTGGATTCTTTTCTCATCCGACAAACTGGTACGTTGTATGAGGAGGGCTTTAAGTTTATCAAATTGATGTTCCGTCGGAGGATCTTCGATGAAATCGCTGATTTCTGTCAATACTGACGGAGGGAGTTCTGCCAGCACCATACCATATTTGGCTATTTGGGACTTAATGCCCCGTGCTTCTAGCAACGGTTCAATTACCGCAAACCAAATCCTTGGTTCCGCGAAACCGTATTGGGGTAAACGAAAATCAGTGATGGCATTTATTGTGGCATTTGTCTCGCTATTAGTTGTCTGCTCGTTTGATGTACCGGACTGAGGTGATGACATTATGAATATGGGGTTATTGGTACAAATTAGGATACAAATATAAACCACACACAAAATCACAATGAATATACAAAATAGCAAAAATAAGAATATGAATATGCCAAAATAATCCGTGTTCTTATCGGGCTCACCAATTAATTTGTAGGGGACTAATATTAGAGTTCACTAACATTCCAAGTATAAAAGTAATAATCCAAGTCAGTGGAGTGTTAAATCACAATATATTACCAAAAATACAGTGACGAGTTATAGCAACAAAAAGGATTACTTGTAGATAACGTCTAAGTCCTCGGCTACAAATTAATTATATAATCCACGGGCACGTTAATTGTTTGGACTGCGTCTGCTGTAGCTGCTGTGTTCCGGTTGTAGAAATGTCTTCGGTTGAGAGTAGTAGGCTCCTACAATAAATCCGAAGTATACAACACGGTGTGAGTGGAGCAAGTAAGCAGAAGTGACCAGGGAGAAGACGAAGTCTCCAACAGCAGAGTGTATTTTTCAATTGTACACGGAAGTTATGTATATTTCAACAAGAAGCGTTTTAAACAAAAATTATGTACAATATCTCGAATTTATACAAGTAACCAAAAAGTGTACAATCACATTGTTACGTACTCAACATGCCCTATACGAAATGACTCCGTACGAATGTCAAAGATTCACCGAATATACGAACCTAGTTGCAAATAAACGGTCGTAGTATGTCGTAACCCAGATCAAAAACAGCCTTAAGCACATGTAACCTCAGGCGAATTTCCGGACGAACCCACAAAATTTCTGTTCAGTTATTCCTCAGTACCTTTAACCGACGTGCAATTGGATGTCCTATCTCTGAACCGAAAATTCTGCGATATCAATTTCAACGCTGACAAAATTCATACTCAGCCTAAGTTTGAAAATCTAATCAGCCAAACGAACGATCTCATCCCAACATCTTAAGATGAAATACAGGGATTCAAGTCAACAAACATAGACTGCTGCAACCAATACTTGAATACAAAATCAAAAGTCGCTACCACATAACAAAGCGGCACCGAGAAGAATTAAAACAGCTGAGAGATATCAAAGATCTGCTAATAACTCGCCCCGACAAAGGTGCCGGTGTATTGCTTCTGAATCGAAACGACAACGTCGAGAAAATGAACGATAAACTGTCTAATGAAGATAAATATTCCCACCCCTCCGATGAAAGAAACAAAACGGAACAGATTGAGAAGCAGCTCACAGACGTCTTGAAGAGAATGAAGGCCAGTCAACTGATCAATGGGGATATCTATGACCACATCCGGCCAACAGGTTCAATAATACTAAGACTTTATGGTCTACCAAATGTACACAACGTTGTTCTCCCACTCTATCAAATTTTGGATATGTTAGGTTCCCCTACCAGTCTATTGCAAAATGGCTAGCAGATATTTTGTAGGGAAACAGTTATGTAGGCACTCACTCCGTGGCACCTTCCAGTTCATCGAGACATGAATGTATCTAACAAAATTATGACGTTTTCAATGTGGTTGTGTTCTCTGAGCTGGATAGTTGATTTGCGAAGCTTTCAGCACCCCACTAGCTGACATCTTCAGCGCAAACTCCAATTTGAAGTAAGCTTTACGACTTCTCCACGAGTTTATTAATCATCTCTCCTGGTGACCTTGGACGTGATTGGTTGTTTTGGTGTGTTTCCACATCTTCTAGGTTACTTGTATTGGAACTGATAGTTTACTTGACTTGAACCTTGACCCTTTGTGTGTGAGGTTTCTTTCTTATAGGTTGATAAATTTTGTCTATCTCGATGTGTCTATTGATTGGTGATTCACTGGAATGCCAAGCTTCTAAATTATGATGTCCGTCGACATATAGTCACTTTTCACCAATGTCTCACTCACGGAAACAGTCTGCTTCATATGCAGATATATAGATGACAACCATCTCAATATTATAATACCAACAACATATTTGAAGGGATTACTCTTGAGAAACACTCTGAACGTCCAGTTCACATTGAACGACACCATCTACAGAAAAAAAGATGGTATTGCAATGGGATCTCTGTTGGGTCAACTACTGTCAGATTGCTTCGGGGAAAGCTTCGAGAGAGAGAGAGAGAGCCATCAAGCCGAGCATTGACAATTTGCGACTGTATAAAAGATACGTGGACGACATTTTCATTATTTGCGACAACAACAGTTATCCCAATCTACTGCTGAAGACATTTAACAGTTGCCATCCAGCAATAAAATTCACTCTTGAAATAGAAAACGAGTCAAAAATTCCGTTTCTTGATGTAGAACCAGCAAGAAGATGGGAGCCTAAGAAGATCAATCCATAGAAAACCTACGTGGAATGGTTAGCTAACAAGCTTCTATCGCTGGGTACCCGTTCAACAGAAGCGGAATTTAACTAAATCACTTCCTACCCGCATCTGACACATCTGTAGTTCCGACGTTCTATAAACAGAATTAGATATTCTGAGAGAAATCTTCATCTAAAAAATGGACATCAAAAAAAATTCGTCGATAAAAATATCAAACCAATAATTCAGGGAAACGAAACTTTTATTGCGCCTACAAAGAAACTCTACATGAACTTGAATTTCAAGGAAGATTCATCAGGTGATATTCTCTAGAGAAAGATCACATCATCTCTGAGAAGAACATTCTTCGCAGCAACGCTGAGAATAGTGTTCTCCAGTCGCCCACTGATCTTCAGAAGCCTCAAGGACAAGATCCCAAATCTGACCACTTCTGTGTACATATATGAGTTCACCTACTGCTGTAAAGCCAGGTACATTGGTCGTTCGACGCGCACCCTATCCAAGAGGATCCAAGAACACTATCCAGAATGGTTGAGAAAAGGCAATAGTGGTTCAATAAGGAGTGCGATAATTGAATACCTGGTTAACACTGATCATTACATTTCAACAAACGCCTCCTTTAAAGAAATCTACAGAGTCAAGAATAGCCTATCAAAAGCAATACAGTTTCGTCTTCTTTGCATTGTTGAAGCTCTGGCCATTCACATAGAAAACCGGAGCTGTGCATACAAACGAAGATTACTCAACCACTTCTACTGTCATGGTAACAACGTTTTTGCTTTCGATTTGATTTGAGTATTTTTGATTTTGATAAATTAATTTTGTTTCTTTGCCTGTTCTTTAGTTGCTTATAATTTATGTATTCATTCAGAACTCTGACGTAATTTCGTATTATCTACTTTGTTCCTATGTGTATCCTGAGTAAAACTCAATCATCAAAGTATTCATATTATTACGTAACTTCTTCTAACAACTGTTTGTGACAACTCATCACCTTTGCTATTACCGCTGCTTCATTAACACCAAATGTTCTTGACTGATCTTGTATTACCTAACCCCAATTTCCAATCTTCACCTGTTTAGTTAAAGTAACCGTAACCAATTGTAATTTTTTGACAAACTTAATGTACACATCCATCCAAAATAACACATAAATATTCGCGATGGTACAACTGAGAAAAGGAATTTGCCACTGAAGAGAGACTCTTCTCTGAACTACGTGTTTTGTTTCCATTAATGCATGGGTGCGGTTTATCAATGAATTGCAACACGAATTTGACAATAAGGAAGTAGGACCTTAAGGACAGCGTGAAGATGATTATGCAGTACTCCGATTGATTACCACTTGCTATGCATTAGTAAAGGTTGGTTTCATGAGAACCTAAACACACATAGAATCAGTCAATCCATGAGGAACCAAGTATCTAGAAGCCGAGATGAACTGTGAAATGTGCGTAATAAGTGAAATGGTAAGAGTATGGGGGGGGAACCATTGTGATAACAGATATATCAGGGAAATCCTGAATTTGAGGAGAGGTAATGAAACACTCTGGTCGTGAAATGCAGTTCTTCGATCACTATCAGTGAACATGATGTCTACAAGGATTTCAAAGTCTGTGGCCAAATTGTCAATTTAAGCTGACTTCAAGGACATAAATAAGATCATGTCGTACAGGTGTTACTTACAAAGTGGCATCTGACAAACGCCATCCGATTTATGAAATATCACAGTTTCTGTTTCATATCGGATTGACTTCAATTTCACATGATTGACACCCATTAGATAACTTCATATATACCAGTTTCATCTTCCTTCTCGTGAACAGTTTCAATGGAATGGTGTTCACATTGAAGATATTTACTTTCTGGTGAATGTTGAAATGTGTTGGTGCATAACAAATGGGGAAACCACACAAGGCGCTTCAATTTTGATTGAATTAAGTTGTTTCTTTTGTAACAAGTAATGTGAAGCAGTATGATATGGCAGGAATGTGACTCAATGAAGTAAGTTCCAATTTACACTGATCTCATCAACAGATTCTAGACACTATCTGAATTCGTATCGCTTCATTTTGGTTCTTTGAGATTATGGTGCCGAAATTTGATATTTCTACCAGAATTTGTGTTTGGAATAGAGCTGGTATTTCCATCATTGTTAAAATTTATTCATTCTGAAGTAAAATAATTAGAAAGAGTTATAATAATACATAAGATATACAACGCTTGATGTTGACCTCCAATCACACAAATATTTCTTCATTCTGTAAACAAATCAGCCCAATTGTAGCGTGTTCATAATCTTTACTAATCACTGTTGAACTAACACACTTGTACTAAGCATTCTATATCATTATGTGGTGTGCATCAATAACACAAATAATCCTTCTCTATGTAAACACTCATGCGTCTGCGCACTATTCTGTTATCAATAAACAGCTAGCACACTGGTTTCTGATGAAATACACGTGTCTCATTCATTCTATCACTTTTAGAAATGAGCTGATGTGAATAGTTGAATGGGAATCCGAGATCCTGCTTTCTGTTATGCACACTAAATCATACATGGGTATTGTTTTTCGGTGGTAGACGCTACGTTCAGTGTAGAGAACGTTTCTAAACTAATCTTATATCGACTAACATGGTGATGGCCTAGCGCGATCAACACATATCTCGGAAATCTCAGTAATAGTAATTACAATAAGACTAATTAGAAAAATACCAATATAATTCCACTTCTCATTATTGATTCGTGTTCCAGGTGTAACTTCGAGATTCAAAAGCACATCTCAATTTCAAAACCATCTCTACAGTCGCTTTTAACTGGCGATAATAACAATGATAAAAACCGATTTATTCCATTTCGGATAAGATTTCATTTTGATAAATCACACAGTTTTGTACAGTATTATTAACTGATGAGGTTTTGTGCAAAAACTGTTGCTCACAATCAAATCCAGTCACTCACATCAGTTAATATTTCTGTACAACACTGTGTGATTTACCAAAATAAAATCTTATTCAAAATGGAGTTATGCTCTACCACAGTGTCCAAGTTTTATACTTATATCTAAAAGCGATTTAATCCAAACAACATGGAGTTCACAGCATGTTCTAAAATATTCCATTCCACTTCCTCGTTATACAGCATATCAAAGGTAAAAGCAGTGCCTACAACGGCCATAGAGAAAAGCCACACAGCCTGCCAACAGCTTTCAATGTCATTTGCTATATCACAAAATCAATGTCAATTGGTTGAGGAGAGATTAAATTGAAGCACTGCAGAAGAGAAGGAAGTACGTTTACAAGAGTAAACAGCTTCTCAAACTAGCGGTTGGTGGATTTGATGAGAATAGACATTTTCAGGTAATAAGAACAATTTAACTTCATTACGGTTAAGAAAATGTACAAAAATCACTTGTCATTCCTTAAACTGCATAGTACAATACTATATCTTAGTCACAGGGCAGCCTTTGGCTTTTGTCATTTGTGTGGCTCAGTGAATCGGTGGGTACATAGGTCAAATAGGCATAGTAGCGTTCCATTGGAGTTCATTATCGTTATAGCAATTATTAGGCAAAGACGTAACAAAGCGGCAACAGATTTATTCAGTTCAGTTATAACGAATTTGCTTCGTGGCTATTAAAATACAGAAACGAAGGGAGTGTGATAATCTCTGGGATTTAAAGGAAAGTTATTTATTTTAATCATCCTTCCTGTGGTTTGTGAGCAGAACATCTCCACTTTGTTCTATTTGCTGCCGTTCTCTTCATTTGGGTCCACAATCACCCACAATCTTTCACCTGCTCGCAAAGCACCCATGACCTACAAAAATGTGATAACTTTTCATAACTATGATGCCTAATATGAATCAGCGTTTAAGAGGCGTTGAATGGTGACATTTGAGTGACGTTATAGGAAGAATGTTTCGGCGAATGGGATTTCATCAGCATGCATGTATATAGTGATGGCACTCTGTCAGAAACGACGCTGGCTTAGTCCTCGCAAACTAGTCGGAATATGTTCGTAAAATGTTCATAATGAGACATAAGACTCCCCGAATAGAGATATTCAGAACTATCCTCTCCTAATACTCTTTTGATTCTTCTCTCCTCAGACGCCGTCATTTCTAACTCTATTGGTCGAGGTTGATGGTATTTTACCTAGGAATAATATATCACTCGAATTCGCTCTACTCTTAATTCAATATAACTACAAAATTCGACTGCTGTGAATCACTGGAATTATTCATAATCATTCGGTTGTCGAATAAGATGTATGGATTATGGTAGCGCTCGTGTTCGGAGCGTTGAAGAAATACTCAAATTATTTGAAGATTGACGCTGTCGAAGACTTTCAAAGTAAGTGAAGTTGAGGTAATAGGTTGACCGACATCCCGCTATGCGTGCAAACACTAGTGCTGTCGCAAATTAATTTAGGCATAACTGAATTTCGTGAAATCTGGAAACATTTGCATTTGAAACACTTTCAGTTATTTCGAGATGACGATTGGGGTTGACTGGAGTCTGACCAAGAGACACCTTTTGTGTGTACTTTAGTCACTGTGGTTAAACACTGAAGCAAGCTGACCCGTATTCCAATCTGCTTGTTCATTTGATACTCCATTCGCGTGCAGTCACTCCTTCTGTTCCTAGGGCTTCTTGATGGGTTCCACGCCATGGTGCTGTCTTCTAGGAATTGAATATCTTCCCAGCTTCAGAAACCTCTGCTCTTTCTCAGGACTGATGTTCACCAACAGTGTCTTCTGCGTCCACCAGTAATTCTTCTGGAGGAGCTGTATATGCTGCTCGTTACAAAATTCCTTCGAGCTGATGGAACCAGATTTTATTTTGTTCTCCTTGACTGTCGAGTGAGTTTCTTTCACGTTCTTTCTCCTGTTTCATTTGCATTGGTCTCTTACAGGATAGTCAACTGTTTATCTCATGTAGAGTTCAGAGGTCTGTCTTACGTGCAGCCTGATTTCTTTAACACAGCGGTCTATTGTGAGAGCATGTTGCTTCGTTCCTAGAGCACATTTTTCAGCTTCCAAGTTCATTGCATTGTGGATAATATCCGGCTTCGTCCATCAGTCCTAATCTCTATACCGGCTCCACGTCTGTAATACTCTCCTTTTATCGCTTTTCAGATTCAGCTGAACATGGTAAGTCAAAACGAGACTGCATACTTACTTCCTATTATTTCTGAGGAAGATTCCTTCCTTGTCGTGTTCACAAATTTGCAGTGTTCATTTCACACAGGTCTCCTAGATGATGTAAATGGACCTTTCTGACTTCTTCGAGATGGCTGCCAGCGAAGTCTGCTTATTCGTTTCGTTCTTCAGTTTAAATGTACTGAAGACACCGTCATGTTCTGAATGTCTGTACATCTGCATCTATTCGCGATTTTTCCTCCACTCTGGTTAGACTGATGCGAGGTTTAAATGAATTTCAGCGTAACCATTTGAGGAAACACATGTTGCTGTGTGCGCATCCATATGTTTGTACACTCTTCCTCCAATAACGAAATCACTGATGGTGCAGAATTCCGAAAATAAATCTCTGTTCTTATTCATCTCACTAAGTGAGCAGATTTCTCTGCCTGTGTTAACCGCTGCAAGTTTGTATTCATATCATAGATTCACCAACAACAGACAGCTGGCAGAAGAAACAGCGAAGAAAGGACTGCAAGTGAACGTAGTGTATTTGGGGCTGATGGAGATAACCAACCATAAACAACGACAGCAATCACTAATCTATGTTAAGAGGAGAGGAGGTTATCTGCTGCACTCACCCACACAGCACCATCTCAAGATAAGTTGCCATATATCGGGATGCAATAGCCAAACAGATTGCAGAAAACTTTATTCATTATTCAGAAAGCACTGTGGAAGTGCGCTGCATTCAGCAGGGATAGAGAATAAAATTTAGGTTTCAAACACAAAAGTATAATCAGAGCCTGTATATGCTCTAGAGAATTGCAAGTTGAATGACAATAATCATTAACACTTGATCGCAGACTTTTGATGTAGATTCTCTCTCTCCTTACTGAAGATCAGATGTTGAGAAAGAGAGAGAAATCATACGGTTACTACAGCTGCAAACCATCCATGCACCTGTTACAAAACCAACATGCTCAAGGAAAACGTGAAAGGATTGGAAGAAGTGACTGCACCTGAGGATGATCTGAGAAAGGCAGTCGTGTATCCAGCTAAAGATGATTTCAGGGAACTGAATGAAATGGAGCACTCGTCAAGTGCCACCTGCAATTGGCTGTAGAAGTCCTCCATCTTGTCTTTGTCTGGGTTGTCTTTATCTTCTTTTCATATCATGATTCTGTTGAGGATTGCTTTTTACTTGATGCTGTTGGTGACACCACAATAACTATCCAAAAAGCATGGTGTTCGTGGATGTCATCTGGCTGACATGAGTAGATAATCGACTGTCTCGCTGACAATCCAAATCCACTTGGTATGATATATTTGAGGAGTCACTGTGCATCCACGTTACAGTGAGTGGTGGCTTCAATTCCATTGGACTTATTTTCGACAAGCACTTTCGGAGTCAGCCACAGCTACCATGATATTGCTTGGAGAGAGATATCTCGTGGACTATTAATATTCACAAACCATCGTTAACTGATGGAGACGTCATTTATGCGAAAACAAGTGAGGACCTACTTCTTCCTGTTATAGTTAGGTTCATTAAAAAAGTGTACACCCTCTTCATGAAAGCTAGGTCTGAAGTGATATTGAAAAATCCAAGGGCCGAAACAAAACTGCTGAAGGCACACAGAAGATGCTTTACTCGAGGTTGACAGTTTTGTGTAGATGAATTCTCAAACTGTGGGAATTGTGTCTGATCGTGAAGACAAGAATCCGAAGTATTATTGTAGAAACACTCTCATACACACTGTCATGAGATGCAATAAAAGAAGACCTAGACAAACGTCAATAGATCAGATGAAATCAAATTAAGCCATATCAAGATTTGAGTCAGACGAAAAATGTCACCTTGAGGAACAAACACCGTCGGTGGGACAGTGGTGAGCAATCTCGCCGACCATGCACATGGTCCAAAGTTCGATTAGCTGCCGAAACACACCTGACATCTGTGGTCGACCTGATAACTTTGGGCTACCGATATCACATACTGAAAATTCCATACTTGTACCAAAAATACGGTGTGGAATCAAGATGTGATCAAAGATAAAAACATAAATATAAAATAAAAAATTCTCAACTGACTCATTAGTTCATGTGATGCTTGTGGCAAAGATGGCATTGACATAGAGAATAAGCCAGCCATGAAATAACTTGGAATAATGCCATCCTCTCACCTCTCTTGGTCACTCCACTTCTTGTTGATTTCTAAAGGAATAATCCTTCCCAAAATCCAAATGGAGTAGCACAGATAATCTGGGATTCATTACTTCACTTCAGCTTTTACAATTTCTCAAATTTCACATTTTAGTAACTCACCACCCGGTTTCAAATCTGAAGTATTCTGGATGAACACTAATTGTCAGATGTATTTGCTGAATATTGACTCATGGAAGAGGTGGGTGTGTTGTGACAGACTGTTCAAATGAATGTCGAGGATACACCATTACCATGAGATATCACTAACGGCTTGCATTTTCACAAACCTAATGGGAAAATGGAGGATGTTAAAAAGTGAAAGTGGCCACCCGATGTGGAATGTCTGAATTCCTGGTCAGGTTATCGGTCGCTATTGGAGTTTTGCCTAGCCTTATTATACAACATCATGAGATCACTCCCTGCCAAACATGTACAAAGAGAAAATGCACATATCCATCAATAGTTCATCACATCTCCATCTTTTAATTTCACAAACACCAATGCAGTATATGCCCTATTCAGAAAGTCTGCTCTGACTTTTCTAAGATTCTAGTGCTGTTCACATGTCAATTACCACTGAATTGAATAGATAACCATGATATCTTTCTCTGCCTAATTTCTATTTTCACATGGAGGTAACTTTGCTTTTACTTGCAGTGGGGTATTTTACAGTCGCTGAGATTATCGAGCGAGTAAGTGGAGATGATAGAAAATTGAAACGGAAAATGGGTGGATGACATGAATCGACAAGTACTAGACAATCGATTCGTATGCATTTTGGAAATTGAAATTTTCTTCCGTGGACTGAATACTAATAATCACCATGGTGATTTCCGAAATAAGAACGTCTGTCTGAGTTGTTTCTTAGTGTCTGTTTGCTAGCTCCTGCTTTTTCAGGCTTGAAACCGGCTAGGAAATTGGACGAGAATTTTATCAGCAATAATGGAATGCAAATTGTCACTTTCGACGCAGACGGAGGTGAGTTCGTATTGTATTAAAATATGTGTTTTGTCATTTTGTCAGCAATACTGACGCACACTTATGTGGTTGGTCTAATGTCTCTCTTCTTTTGAAGTAATGCTTTGCTCTTCCTTACATTTGTCCTTATTGATACCTGGCAGGTGACCACTTTAAACCGACTAGCCAATTTCGAATTGTGCCACAGTTTTCTTAATCTTTTCCAAGTCTGAATTTGTTTTTGCCATAAACTTCAGAGAAAACCATGATCCAATATGTGAAGACATGCAACCTCTGAAATCTTGAGAGTAGTTCAGCTATAGCACTCACTACATGCAATTACACACAATCATACAATAGAATGATTGGATAAGTTGGCAGTTTTCAAATCTTATGTAACAGGGTGGAGGGAGAGATTGATAACAGAAGCTTTGTTTATCGAATCAACTGCAAATGCACGTAACAGGAATGATTCAGCACCTGTCTTAGATATATGGAAAATCCTGCTACCCTACGACAAATAGGAGGGTACAAAGAAGACTATTAAATTCAAGTTTCGAAGTCGTGTGATTATAGTTGATATGATTGTGAACCCCAATATATTTTGTTAGAAACATTGTCATGGAGTAAATAATACTGTTTCACTGTGTGATACGTCTAATAAACAAGCTAGTATGAATTACGTAATTCCAGATTGTAAGGGAAGTGAATGAAATACGTTTTAATGAAGATATCGTAAGAGTATGAGGTGTTAAGTGGGGGGGGTTGACATATAATTAAGGGCTGGTGTTGTAGTCATTAGTTGAATATGTCTTAATAGATAAAGAATGCGACAATGGCTACCAGAACCACTTTGAATTCGCAGCTTTAGATGTATAGTTTTTCGAATGCCTATTGCATCAGTTGTGTGGAACGGACGAATACGAAGTCTATTGCAGAGATTCGGTTGTATACGATGAAAGTTCTCGTTAACGACACAACGTGACCACTATAAACGAAATGTGACAAAATCGAGCTACGAATTGCTTTTGTCTGCCGCTTTCCGATTTGCGTTTGGAGATGTTCAGTAACACGTTAGTTGGCTAAGATAAGTACACGTAACATAACTGTCACCGCAGGAGCAGTTGAATTGAAAAATGCACATAGATGTGGCATATCTATCTACCTAATCTTTCGTTTGCGTCCCAGTTATTCGTAGCCTAGGGAGTGAAAAACATAGGAATGCTGAGTAAAATGTTCTTCGCATACTCCTGGAAAGTCTCTGGACCACTATCAAGTAAATGTGACAAGATTGAGCTATGGGTTGTTTTTGTCTATCCTTTGCCAATCCACGGAAGGAGATGTCTCTGAAATTAAATCTCACCAGGTAAGTGTCCATTAAATTGCAACTTAAGAAATAGAGGGATTTTGCGTGCAGTAAGAGTCTCAGGCTTTTTCTCTGATGTATTCACATGTTTGTTTATGAAGCAACACGGACAACCCGTCCCCACCATGAGATCGCGAATACATTGAAATTATTTTTGTGACCGGTCGTCTGTGCATACCTTTCTTTCTCTACTCGTAAAACATTCAAGGATATTTCTTTATACTTAATAGGCACGTAACTCAAGAACTCAGCGTATCGCTCTGTGAATATGCTGTTTCTAAACGCGCTTCTCTTCAGTGACCCATCTTCTCGCCTACTAAGCAAGACATTCAGGAAATGTAGTATCGTCTATGTTTACACTCACATTAGCCAAGATAAATAAATCATCGACATAACAGTAATACATATCAAACCAGTTGATGATGTCGTTCAATATCCTGCTTTCACGTTTCGCGAGTAAGAAGTATGTCAATTTTTGGTCTAGTGAAACCAGCTGATCTTGTCATTTTGTGATGTTTAGAGTCTGATTTCAAAATCCTTTTAATTTACCTTACTTTGCAATTTCATTTGAGCGAAGAAAAAATGAGCATATTCGCCAGGGTAATACCAGATCTTTTATTTTCGAGGATTCCTACCAACTACGTACACAATAAGTGAACTTGAATTAGACGTCACAAAATGATGTCAGAACATACCTTACTCCAGTGTGACTTCGGGTTACAGATAGAAACAATAGGCAAGATAATTTCCAAAGTGATGCAAGTAGACGGATTATTCATTGTTGAAAGATGAGGTGACTACTGTTCACAGGATAAATAAGCAAGACAGTGGCAGAGCTCACGTCTTCCTTGGAAACAAGGATAGAGTAGAGACAAAATACAAGATCGAACAACAACGTGAATTCATACATATTATGATGGGAAGTTGAGGAGAATAGGATTGATTAGTGAAGCAGAAATATAACATCAATAAAACAATTATTTCATCTGTGCGTCGGTGGCACAGTGGTTAGAACTCTCGCCGACCATGCACATAGTCCGGGTGTAACAACAGAAGACAAGGGTCAGGAAACAGATCGTTTTATTATGAAAATCAACTCGTATTTATATATATTTCACATACATTATTATAGCTTATGCAAGTAGACAGATCAGTCATCTGATGGGTTGTTTCGGGATTCCTCGATGAATAGAGTTCTCTATCTGCGAATCATATTTTGCCACGTTAAGTCTCCTGTGATTGATTGTTGAATCAGCCTTGTACATAAATTCTCACGGCCTGCTCTCACCACATGGGGTTCGAGCCCACGCCGGCGCACACCTGATATCTATGGTCGGCCTGCAAAATTTGGGCTACCGATATCCCTGCTGGAAATTCCATACTTGTACCAAAAATACAGTGTGGAATCAAGCTGTAAATCAAAAATAAAAATAAAAAATAAATAAAATAAACTTGATAATGCGTTCGGCTCAGTGAGTGAGAATCAAAATCAAAATTATGTGGAATGTAACGTGGCATCACAAAACACAAAACCACATGAAAATATAATGGGAGTTATCAGCGTACTGGAAGCGTAGTCAAGTCCACCTAATAATAATTTCTAGTGGTAACAATAATAATAAAAATGACGCCTATATTTCAGTCATTATGTTGACGCACAGTACAGAATTTCCAGCCTATTCAAACTGCATAATATCCAGTCTTCGTATAAGATCTTCGGAGGAAATCGTATTCAACCGTACATTGTTTTGTAACAATAGAAGGCAAGACACGGAGGCCGAAGTATATTGTTCATTGATCAAACCACTGTTTATATATGTAGAGTTTATATACTGTAACCAATCACTGACCGTGTGAATTCGATTTAAATCAAACGATATGAAATAGAATGTTCAAATAGATATATAGTATGCAGTATTGAACTGTGCGAATAACATTCCAACTCTAACAGAACACAGAAGATTTAAATAGATATATCGTATTCTGTTGCTAATGTCGAATTTAACTGTGGGAATATGTGGGAATAATAGTCTGTTGGTACGCGTTGTCTCTATCACACCACCGCAGTATGATGCTGTGTTGTTCTAACTGAAGCTATATATCTGAGACTCTACGATATTTACTCTTTATTACAGCGGACATAGACTCTGTTCTGGTTCATGTTGGGAATAAGGCACTAAGAGGAAATGTAGATGAGATTATGCAGCATTATACCGGAGAGAAATTCAGTCAGCTAAGTGATTCAAACAGGCCACTGGATTATTATTAGTGTTATCATCATAACACGAAGTGACAGTCGGAGAAATCATATTCTGACAGTATTGTGTAACTGTAGAAATTTATTGTAATAGTTATATTAGTATTTCAATCTGACGGAATTATAAGAATCTAAACAAAACCCAGAGAGGGCAGCAATCAGGAATTTGTATTTAGCGGAATTAGAATGCAATTCATATGTGAAAATATTAACAATCAACAGTAAGTATTTAAACAATACAAAGATAGAAATAGTCAATCACCACAGTAACTTATAATTTGATTTTCATTACGCAGTAAACAGTTGAAGAGAATCCACAAAATGCAGACGACCCCGTATTTTCCTGCAAATACGTTCGTACTTTCTTCCTTCAAACTAATAAAGAGAACCAACTATATGAAATTGTTATTCTGAATTTGATTTGTTCAGTCTCATATTTGATGCCAGTTACTCTCTTGAAAATTCTGTAGATTTCCTCTGAACGGAATCTACAAAATTCTTCTCCAGGAGATTTCAACATTTGCTCAAAATGTCATCCACTTATTATTGATTGCTCCATCATTGTGTGATATTTGAAATAAGCATAGCTGATATGTTGTGTGACATATAGGAACAGGAGACGAGTGAGGTGGGAGATATCAAGGCTGAGATAGCGTGACCGAACGAAATCAAGAATTAAGACATCCAGTCAGTAGAGCAAAGTACGCTCATAACCACTTCTCTCTAAATTATATGTCAGGAGTGTAATGGAGATCGCATTGTCAAAACTAAGGAGAATTGAACCATTTTGTTAAATGTTGTTATATGTAAAGGAATTCGTGACCCCTACCTTATGACTCGTATCGACGCCTGGCAATGTCCCTATTGGAATCGCCTATTCCATTGAGAGCTGCGCATTTGGGTATTTGTTGCAAATCAACCTATTACTTACTCATCATTCTACTCATCCATTACATTTATTGCACAACTCTGTTGCCATTTCGACAGAGACTCTGGTCACTTCGTACATTTTGAGTAAACATCAAGCATCTGTGTACACGCAATATAAGTTTGATTTCTCAACACTCTTCGTTAAGTTCGGAATCTCCTGTCAACTTATAATATGTGATAATTGGAAGCATGTTAACATTGTTTGTTTCCTTATTCAGGTTACATGCAACTGATGAGAAATCAAGGAACTGTTTTTCATGCTGGATTTCTTACTTTAAAATATCGTAGCCTTCGTTTCCTTACTTGATAACATCTGATGCTCACAATTTTAACTCCCTCTATGGTAATGTGGTCGTGTTGAATCGCCTTTGTTCACATTTATGATGGTGGTCTCTCTAGAACTGACTGAAAGTGTCTATCTGGTTGAGCTGCATTCTCTAGCATTTATACCAACAACCGCATTGAACAATTTCAGGCAAAACTAATTTTCGTTTGTGCCGAAAAGTATCCACTGAAATTCTGCGGATGTATCTACATTCGGAATTGTGAAGGAATAGATGAAATTCGTCTAGTGACAGCTGCTGATAATATTCTTCATGTATAATGTTAGTGATATCGTCTGCAGGTGTGAGAAATTCGAATGATTTTGTGGAGTGATCACGGAAGAATAATGATGAGAATTTGATGCATTCAGGAGTTGATAAATGTTGAATGCGTCTTCACCACTGTGAATAATTTTCACATTAACGCTAACAGTTCGAAGCAATCGGTATTCCGCCTCTCCGCTACCCAAACCCAACAGTCTACACCATCTCACGTGGCTGAAACCAACAGTTAAAAGATTTGCTAAATAACAACACAATGTGATTTTCCAACATAATCCGAAGGCAGTGCACAGTAAATAGTAGAGGAGGAGTGCGATGGCATGATAAAGGTAAGGCATGTTGCAGCGAGTGGATCCCGATAGGGAAGCGACGATTGGGACATCAAAGGATGACATGGAGGAGATCGTGTCAAGAGGAGTTGAAACATTTTGGACTAACCTGGATGCAGGTGAAAAGCACAACAGAAGACAAAAGCAAGTGGAGACGTGCAGTTGAAGCCCTATGTTTCTCTAGGAACCCAAGGGAACAATAATAATATGGTCATAATGAATGCCAGTAGTGAAACCAACAAATTTTCTACAATTAGGAACCTGGATGCTCATTCCACCATGAAGTAAATTGATTCGATACAGTTTTACTGCGTTGTACAGCATTATTTACCAAAAACGTTTACTCTCTGATGGAATTATTCTCTCACACAGTCTCCAAGTCCTAAGCCTACACAACAAGAATAAAATTTCGAAGAAGTTGGTAGACAAAACTAAGATATGGATTATTTTGCTTTTAAACCTCCTGACGTTCTAAAATGCCTGAAATATCGTAAACACTCACAAAGCTAACAGCACGATCATGCATCTCCTGTTGTCCTTAGAAGATGCGCCGGCGTTATATGTCATTATCTGACAAAACTTTTCGGCGCTTCCTCCTCTCCCAGTAATGTTTTACTTGCAGCGTGGAAAGATACTGAAGTTCAGTTCGGAGATAAATTATGTACTGGTATTGATGCTAGATTTAGGACTAATGCAGTTATCTCCTCTTTTTGAAATTCATGGAGAAATTACTTTCACCCAAACATGAACGCTTGAAAAGGTATCAGTGACGCCAAACAATCTCCGAATGAACTCCAGCTTTCCTTGTGTTTCACGCAATACTTATATATTCATTTTATTCGAACATCAAAATCCAAGAGAATGAAAATTTTCTAGTGAGTAGCATGAGAATTAGTTGGAGTTGGTTTCATTGTTATCATTATTATTATTATAATTATTATAAATTTTGTTACTCTTCTATTTTTATCTTTCTCTTTTGGTTCTTCAACTGTCACTGCGATCCCTCTCAAGGTCACAGGTGCTCATTATCTTCACATTCCGATGTGCAAATTACAACAGCCAGAGAAGAAAATGTTTATTATACTAATACTATTTATTCAGTGTAATAATGAAGAGCACTACTTTAATTATTTTTATGTCAGTTTTGATAGTAGTATCATGTTTTCCAGTTTTTATCAATCTTCTCTCATCACTCAGTTAAACTGAGAGATATTTACTGGAATGATTTCACCTGGCTATATTTCTCAACGACGATGGCCGGTTTCATGTACCGTTATGATGAAACAGTGTTGTGACGATATTTGCAATACGTTTTGGCTATATGAATAGTATATATCTGATTCAATGTGTGAGCACACTCTTTTCTCTTTGCAATTGTCAATCACAAATGCACAGGTGAATGGTGTTTCAAATAAAGCATGAAAACGTCCCACTAATATCATGTGCCATTTTCAGTTGGTGTCGCCCATCGGTAGAGGCTGGTACATGTTATATTTATTTCATTTTGTTATTGTGACAAGCAAGTAGTGAGTATTAATCATTGATCCAACGGAGCGCAATATTCGAACAGTTAACAATCCTTCTGATTCTGGCTGAATAACCTTTGAAAGTTTTGCTACGATAACTGGTTGAAAACCGAAAAACTTTTTTCGCCGGAAAACCAGCTAAGGCCGCTTCAAGATCACTATCAAACGCGGCAAAGTCCCTACTGAACACCGTCAGATTGAAGCTGTGAGTGACTTAGCTTCGAGCTGAGTCGATTGAATTAAGAGAATCCTTACCGACCAGCATCTACAGCTCCTTTAGAAGAATTTACAGAGGACACAGAAGACACTGTTGGTGAATATCAGTCCTGAGGAAGAGCAGAATCTCACGAACCTGAGAAGATATTCACTTCCTGGAAGGCAGCACTATGATGTGGAATCCGTGCATATTTACTTGTGCAGACTACATGCGTGAAGAAACAAACAGTTCTGACAGCTGCATGTTTGCATCTCTTCTCTCAGATATCAGAGGTTGCATGTCTTCACATATTGGATCATGGTTTTCTCTGAAGTTTATGGCAAAAACAAATTCAGACTTGGAAAAGATTAAGAAAACTGTGGCACAATTCGAAATTGGCTAGTCGGTTTAAAGTGGTCACCTGCCAGGTATCAATAAGGACAAATGTAAGGAAGAGCAAAGCATTACTTCAAAAGAAGAGAGACATTAGACCAACCACATAAGTGTGCGTCAGTATTGCTGACAAAATGACAAAACACATATTTTAATACAATACGAACTCACCTCCGTCTGCGTCGAAAGTGACAATTTGCATTCCATTATTGCTGATAAAATTCTCGTCCAATTTCCTAGCCGGTTTCAAGCCTGAAAAAGCAGGAGCTAGCAAACAGACACTAAGAAAACAACTCAGACAGACGTTCTTATTTCGGAAATCACCATGGTGATTATTAGTATTCAGTCCACGGAAGAAAATTTCAATTTCCAAAATGCATACGAATCGATTGTCTAGTACTTGTCGATTCATGTCATCCACCCATTTTCCGTTTCAATTTCTATCATCTCCACTTACTCGCTCGATAATCTCAGCGACTGTAAAATACCCCACTGCAAGTAAAAGCAAAGTTACCTCCATGTGAAAATAGAAATTAGGCAGAGAAAGATATCATGGTTATCTATTCAATTCAGTGGTAATTGACATGTGAACAGCACTAGAATCTTAGAAAAGTCAGAGCAGACTTTCTGAATAGGGCATATACTGCATTGGTGTTTGTGAAATTAAAAGATGGAGATGTGATGAACTATTGATGGATATGTTGGGAATAAGGCACTAAGAGGAAATGTAGATGAGATTATGCAGCATTATACCGGAGAGAAATTCAGTCAGCTAAGTGATTCAAACAGGCCACTGGATTATTATTAGTGTTATCATCATAACACGAAGTGACAGTCGGAGAAATCATATTCTGACAGTATTGTGTAACTGTAGAAATTTATTGTAATTGTTATATTAGTATTTCAATCTGACGGAATTATAAGAATCTAAACAAAACCCAGAGAGGGCAGCAATCAGGAATTTGTATTTAGCGGAATTAGAATGCAATTCATATGTGAAAATATTAACAATCAACAGTAAGTATTTAAACAATACAAAGATAGAAATAGTCAATCACCACAGTAACTTATAATTTGATTTTCATTACGCAGTAAACAGTTGAAGAGAATCCACAAAATGCAGACGACCCCGTATTTTCCTGCAAATACGTTCGTACTTTCTTCCTTCAAACTAATAAAGAGAACCAACTATATGAAATTGTTATTCTGAATTTGATTTGTTCAGTCTCATATTTGATGCCAGTTACTCTCTTGAAAATTCTGTAGATTTCCTCTGAACGGAATCTACAAAATTCTTCTCCAGGAGATTTCAACATTTGCTCAAAATGTCATCCACTTATTATTGATTGCTCCATCATTGTGTGATATTTGAAATAAGCATAGCTGATATGTTGTGTGACATATAGGAACAGGAGACGAGTGAGATGGGAGATATCAAGGCTGAGATAGCGTGACCGAACGAAATCAAGAATTAAGACATCCAGTCAGTAGAGCAAAGTACGCTCATAACCACTTCTCTCTAAATTATATGTCAGGAGTGTAATGGAGATCGCATTGTCAAAACTAAGGAGAATTGAACCATTTTGTTAAATGTTGTTATATGTAAAGGAATTCGTGACCCCTACCTTATGACTCGTATCGACGCCTGGCAATGTCCCTATTGGAATCGCCTATTCCATTGAGAGCTGCGCATTTGGGTATTTGTTGCAAATCAACCTATTACTTACTCATCATTCTACTCATCCATTACATTTATTGCACAACTCTGTTGCCATTTCGACAGAGACTCTGGTCACTTCGTACATTTTGAGTAAACATCAAGCATCTGTGTACACGCAATATAAGTTTGATTTCTCAACACTCTTCGTTAAGTTCGGAATCTCCTGTCAACTTATAATATGTGATAATTGGAAGCATGTTAACATTGTTTGTTTCCTTATTCAGGTTACATGCAACTGATGAGAAATCAAGGAACTGTTTTTCATGCTGGATTTCTTACTTTAAAATATCGTAGCCTTCGTTTCCTTACTTGATAACATCTGATGCTCACAATTTTAACTCCCTCTATGGTAATGTGGTCGTGTTGAATCGCCTTTGTTCACATTTATTATGGTGGTCTTGTAGTACCCCTATACCAACTGTAAACATGCTTTTTAATCTAATTTGTATACTTGCATTATATGTGTATACAGACTGATTTTATATATACTTCGCAAATACTTGTCCATTCACTGTTGAATATTACCTTGACACAATTTCGAATTTGACTACTGCTTCAATACATATTCGTAATCTTCACAAGTGCCTTTTGATTTACGTTGTGGGCGTCGAGTAGCCACAACGTCTGCGCACATCAATAAGAACGAAGAAATACATAGAATATATGTGTACAGCAGTTTAGTCAGACAACGCACGCAACAAAATTGGTGAGCCCGACGACCAATTTCGACAGCGACGACAAATTGGTATCCTTGACGATAACTGGTTCACCCCGACGACAAATTGTTGACCCCAACGACAAATTTCTACCCCGTCGACAAATTGTCCATCGCGACGACAACTTTTTCACCTCGACGATAACTTGTTGACTCCAACGACATTTTGTTCACCCGGACGCAGCATTACACTTGCTGGATTAATTAAACTCTAACTTTATCGGATATATATACATATAATAGACATTTCGAGGTCATTCTTGTGCTTTCTCATCGCACAACTTGCAGTAATCTGTGGTAAGCACCCGCATTGCATGTTTTTCGGTTTTGCCATATTCTTTGTGTGCATTATTTTTGCTATTTTGTTACTGTTAAACCATTTTTCTACGAATTGTATCATGTCTTCCGATACCCCTGATACCTTACAGCTGGGATCTGTTGGTACCATTTCTCTTACTGTACCAGTCTTTAGGCCCAAAGACTCCCATCTTTGGTTTGCACGACTGGAAAATTATTTCACTTTCCCTAGATTATCGCATTTATTATCAATGTTATTAACCGCTTTAAACCGCTCATTTTTCAGCTTAATAAATCGCCTTCTGTGTACTATCGCTGCTACGTATTACGCTGACGCATGTTATTTTCGAACACTTAAATGTATTTTTTTTATATATTTTAGTGTTCTGGTGGGGGAATTATGTAGTACCCCTATACCAACTGTAAACATGCTTTTTAATCTAATTTGTATACTTGCATTGTATGTGTATACAGACCGATTCTATATATACTTCGCAAATATTTGTCCATTGACTGTTGATTATTACCTCGACACAATTTCGAATTTGACTACTGCTTCAATACATATTCGTATTCTTCACAAGTGCCTTTTGATTTACGTTGTGGGCGTCGAGTAGCCACAACGTCTGCGCACATCAATAAGAACGAAGAAATACATAGAATATATGTGTACAGCAGTTTAGTCAGAAAACGCACGCAACAGTCTCTCTAGAACTGACTGAAAGTGTCTATCTGGTTGAGCTGCATTCTCTAGCATTTATACCAACAACCGCATTGAACAATTTCAGGCAAAACTAATTTTCGTTTGTGCCCAAAAGTATCCACTGAAATTCTGCGGATGTATCTACATTCGGAATTGTGAAGGAATAGATGAAATTCGTCTAGTGACAGCTGCTGATAATATTCTTCATGTATAATGTTAGTGATATCGTCTGCAGGTGTGAGAAATTCGAATGATTTTGTGGAGTGATCACGGAAGAATAATGATGAGAATTTGATGCATTCAGGAGTTGATAAATGTTGAATGCGTCTTCACCACTGTGAATAATTTTCACATTAACGCTAACAGTTCGAAGCAATCGGTATTCCGCCTCTCCACTACCCAAACCCAACAGTCTACACCATCTCACGCGGCTGAAACCAACAGTTAAAAGATTTGCTAAATAACAACACAATGTGATTTTCCAACATAATCCGAAGGCAGTGCACAGTAAATAGTAGAGGAGGAGTGCGATGGCATGATAAAGGTAAGGCATGTTGCAGCGAGTGGATCCCGATAGGGAAGCGACGATTGGGACATCAAAGGATGACATGGAGGAGATCGTGTCAAGAGGAGTTGAAACATTTTGGACTAACCTGGATGCAGGTGAAAAGCACAACAGAAGACAAAAGCAAGTGGAGACGTGCAGTTGAAGCCCTATGTTTCTCTAGGAACCCAAGGGAACAATAATAATATGGTCATAATGAATGCCAGTAGTGAAACCAACAAATTTTCTACAATTAGGAACCTGGATGCTCATTCCACCATGAAGTAAATTGATTCGATACAGTTTTACTGCGTTGTACAGTATTATTTACCAAAAACGTTTACTCTCTGATGGAATTATTCTCTCACACAGTCTCCAAGTCCTAAGCCTACACAACAAGAATAAAATTTCGAAGAAGTTGGTAGACAAAACTAAGATATGGATTATTTTGCTTTTAAACCTCCTGACGTTCTAAAATGCCTGAAATATCGTAAACACTCACAAAGCTAACAGCACGATCATGCATCTCCTGTTGTCCTTAGAAGATGCGCCGGCGTTATATGTCATTATCTGACAAAACTTTTCGGCGCTTCCTCCTCTCCCAGTAATGTTTTACTTGCAGCGTGGAAAGATACTGAAGTTCAGTTCGGAGATAAATTATGTACTGGTATTGATGCTAGATTTAGGACTAATGCAGTTATCTCCTCTTTTTGAAATTCATGGAGAAATTACTTTCACCCAAACATGAACGCTTGGAAGGTATCAGTGACGCCAAACAATCTCCGAATGAACTCCAGCTTTCCTTGTGTTTCACGCAATACTTATATATTCATTTTATTCGAACATCAAAATCCAAGAGAATGAAAATTTTCTAGTGAGTAGCATGAGAATTAGTTGGAGTTGGTTTCATTGTTATCATTATTATTATTATAATTATTATAAATTTTGTTACTCTTCTATTTTTATCTTTCTCTTTTGGTTCTTCAACTGTCACTGCGATCCCTCTCAAGGTCACAGGTGCTCATTATCTTCACATTCCGATGTGCAAATTACAACAGCCAGAGAAGAAAATGTTTATTATACTAATACTATTTATTCAGTGTAATAATGAAGAGCACTACTTTAATTATTTTATGTCAGTTTTGATAGTAGTATCATGTTTTCCAGTTTTTATCAATCTTCTCTCATCACTCAGTTAAACTGAGAGATATTTACTGGAATGATTTCACCTGGCTATATTTCTCAACGACGATGGCCGGTTTCATGTACCGTTATGATGAAACAGTGTTGTGACGATATTTGCAATACGTTTTGGCTATATGAATAGTATATATCTGATTCAATGTGTGAGCACACTCTTTTCTCTTTGCAATTGACAATCACAAATGCACAGGTGAATGGTGTTTCACAATGTATTTGTCGAAATAAATATTTTTTTAAAAATTTTCACCTTATTCGTACACTAATAATAGTTACTTTTTGTCGAATTGCAAATTGATGCTAATGTAGAAGACATAATATTGGTAAAGTGCCATATTTACATCTGGTTGAATGTAGGCACAATGGGGGTACTGTTATCGCTTTCGCTAGTAAACCTTACACAGGCGATATGCACAACAAAAGCCTATCTAGTGCGTTACAGCATTTTATGATAGCAAAGTAATCAATCAAATTTAGTGACGTGATCAACTAATGCACTAGTCTGAGTGTTAATGTGATCATGTAAGAGCCTATTGATACGAAATGATAGCACAAGAAGAGTAATGTAGTTATCTCTTTCTAACGCAATGATTTCCTTTGAGGAAGTGGTGTTAAACGCAACATAAGAATAGCAGACTATTCGTGATAAATAGGATATACGTTGCATAGTGCGCATGAAGTGCCTAGACCACCACTACAAGTCGTGTACGTATAGAACCCATATTTGCTAGGTTATGTTTCGTTATTACAGTGCGAAAACATGTTTGACGGCTACTTTCTTACCAATCGCGAATACCAATATTATACGCAACTGAAACACTTTACGCAAGGCTTGATGATGCATTGAGTAAATAGTAATATTTTAAGACTGACGCATTTCACATAAGTATTAATACGTTGCCTACCATATTCTCGTTAGCTCTGCAATGTCGTCAAAATGATAAGCGAAAGAGACAAAGTTAGTCGACATAAATGCATATATTTGTAAGGAAACAATAATCAATCAAGTTAAAAATGACTCAGAATAAAAGAGTACATATCTACACTAAAGAGAGTTAATAGCAGTCCAGCGAAAAAATCACTGTTATAGAGTTTTTTGTAGCTGCATCATAGTCATCATTAAGTCCACCAAACTCTCTATCCACAACATTTGTATCCGTTTGCCTCCGTTGTCAGTGGTGTTGAACCAGTCTTTGCAGTTTTCGTCACCACTAGATCCGTTCGCAGAAACTGGATGTGAACTTTTCAAGCAGAGATTGAGGTTGTATTCTTCGAATGCCTTCAGCCATACTGAGAAAATTCTGAAGATGTATACATATCAGGTAAGTTAATCTTACCTCTGGTGAACAATTCCTAATCTTAGCAACACTGAATATGTGAACAAAGCAAGGAACAACCACAGAGTTGGTGAAATTCTATAGATTACTCGTCTATACATTCCACGATATATTTCAAGAATTGTATAACTTCCAAATCACCTGTCACATTGGCGAAGTTAAACTTTCGACACCACTGACTACCAATCAGCGAATTATCCAATGAGATTCACGAAAGATGTCGAATTATCCAATGAAGTTCACGAACGCAGTTCAATGTTTTATAGCGCTTGATTCATTTCTAATGCGTGACCTTACAAAGCTATTGTTGCAATTCGAGGAGGTTAGCGTTTTCCAGTATTTCCTGGATTTCAGTTGCGCCGGAAAGAGCGAATTTGTTTGTGTGGTGGTATCATGACTTTAAAAAGCTATACCAAATGAACTGATGGGTTTGTTCATCGTTGTGGTATGTTTGAAGCCTAATAACGCTAGAGAGAGTAAGCTGATAATTTTAATATTTCGTATCAACTTTTTTCGCTAGGTCGCTTCTCTCCCTAAGGATAGCAGATAGAAAAGCAACTACTACCTATTATTACCAGACTTGTTAAGCGGGGGTCAATTATACGCACCGACAAGTGGAAAGGCTACAATTCACTGTCATCTCTGGGATATATTCATCATAGAGTCAACCATTCAAGTGATTTTGTGGATCCCGTTACGAGGACACATACAAATTCTATTGAAGGATTTTGGGGCAGGTTGAAAAATAGGATAAGGGCTATAAATGGATCTCATTTATGGTCATTTGGATGAATATATATACAGGATATGGTGTAACTTCTCCATTGACAGTCCCATGCTAAACTGGGAGATGTTTCTCTCACATGTTCGAGAAAGATATCCCATGTAACTTTTTTATTCTCTATTTTATGCTTTTTTCTACAAATATACATTTCCATTCATCAAATATGCCTCTTTATTGTGACTGGTCCGTTCAAGGTCGTTTGCTGATTGGTTGTGGTGTCGAAAGTTGCCGTCACATTTTCTCTTCTATAAAAAGCAAATATTATACACGTGACTCTTATCCATCCGTTACAATTAACTGAAAGAGATAAAATCTTCAAACTTTATATTTCTTTAAGTTACCCAGTAATATTCTCCTTGTACGTGGATCTAATGCTTCTCACATCTGTGAAATTTATAAGCATGTTAACTTGGTCCCTTAAGCTAAAAAATATAATGTCTATCCGCTTTTATTATTGCTATTTCAAAGCCCGCTTCGGTAACGTAAGGCACGTATTAGCCGCAACGTTTACGCAAAGGAAAATCCACCAATCACAGCTTGCATAAGTGACCTTCAAGTGCTCAGCCTCTCCATAAGCCATTTGTGCCGCTATCCTTTCTCACCAAGCTGCGGAAGGCACGTAATGTTACCAACTTACTCCTTCTGGTGTGTTAATACCAAATCTAGAGTAGATGGGTCATGCCCAGGGTGATACCATGTTGGTGCATGCATATGTTGCACGAGCGCACATTCAAGCACTGCCAATGCGAGCTTCTTATTGAAACAGGTATACAAATTAGTGGAGTTCAATTCCCCCCAATTAATATGTGGAGCATTAAAGTCGCCAACAATCAGCACCTATTTCTACTACCTCACGCACTTCAAGTGATTAGAACGAAGTCATCAGCTTGGCTAACAGGACTTCTGTGAATAACTCGGATCGTTACAGTTAATGACGCAACTTGCGGTTTCACTGGTGCCGCTATCATGAGCTACTGACAACATTGACCTGATCCCCATGTCTTCCCGGACGTACAGAGCAACCATCCAACCTTTCCGACTACTTATTCTGTCTGCTCTAATGCAAATATACCCAGGTGTCAATGGAGTTGAAGATTGAACGATCAATTCTTGGTTGTTTGCTCAAAATCAACTTCCCCAATTTTCGCGGAGGCATCAATACGACAGTCATCGTCTCATCGGTCGCTGTTCAGAAAGAAGAGTGAAACATCGTCAGAAACCTTAGTTTACTTAGTTCGCTTATTCCTTTTATATGTTGGTGTAACAATAAACAAATATCAAGCGGCAGATCGGTGTTTTGGTTTTTGCGTCCGTTATAACTAAGCGTTTCTGAAATCTTCGAAGAACAGCGTGGGCCCGAGCGTAGCGAGAGCTGGGCATTAACGGTTTATGAGACGTGATTGACAGTTTCTGACGATGGAAACAGATCTGGCGGATTCAAACAGTTGGTGAAAGTTTGGATAGTCGCCGTTCATCTTTCCTGGTGCCGGTCAAGTCCTCTTTGAACAAGCAATATCTGGAACTTTTTTGGAATTGGGTCAAGTTCAACAATGCCTGGGTCAAAGAAGGGACAGAGTGTCTTGGATGCAAACAGGAAAGTAAGTCATGGTGACTTGTCTGTTAATTGTAACGATGTGTCTGATGTTAAGCATGACATGGTTGATGTTACTGTTTCGCCGTTCAGGGATAATATGAACATCAAACTCCCTAAGTTTGAACCACGGTGTTTTGATGGAAACCCGGTCGATTATTTACAGTTTGTTAAGGAGTTTGAGATCATGTTGAGTGGTTTTTTATTAAATGATGAATTGAAGTTAATGTATTTGATGAGGTATTGCACTGGAGATGCTGCAAGAGCTATACAGTGCTGTAAGTTTATGAAGCCAAAAGAGGGCTACTACGAGGCTATGAGCATATTACGTCAAAGGTTTGGAAGACCTTCGATGATTGCAGGGAAATTATTCGAGGCTGTTAAGGGTAATGGTGGTCAATTACAGGATGACTCCCAGGCACTCACTGAGTTTTTAGATAATTTGCTAATTTACAAGAATGGAATGATTTCGATGAATCGCATGAGTGACCTCAACTCGAGTTTTATACTAGAAGTAATAGCAAGACGTCTACCTACTCGACTGCAAAGGAAGTGGGTGAAGATAAGCTCCCGTATGGAGGATGAGGGTATCGAGCCAAAGTTTGATGATATCCTGAAACTGGTAAAAACTAGTGTCAATCAATCTATGAGCAAGTTCGCCAGTCTATTACATCTCACCCCTAGAATAGAGCAGTCTGAGATCAAAATGCAATCATTGATGACGAATAGGCCTCAGAGAGGTGGATATCGAGAAGGCTCCATGATGTCTAGTAATGCATATAGACCTAGTGAGTGTAACAGGTTTCGTAGTACATCCTCAACAGATAAGTTACAAGATGCAAGACAAACACGGTTGTGTTTTACACGTTTGCAAGAGGTGCATACAGAAGTGAACTGTGAACCAGTGAGCAAGTTCAGTGATAAGCTAAATGTAAACTCCAGGTCTGACTCCGAATTGTGTGACGATAACGGTGCGGTGAAGAAGTCTGTAGTTGCAACTGGTAAGCCATTGTTGAATAGAGTGTCACAGAATAGAGTTACTGCTTCAGAGTGCAGTTCTGACTCCAAAGTTTTACAAGGTATAACTAGTCAGAGTGAAGATATAAAACCTTTAATGATTTGTGAGGAGGAACCAAAATTGTCTACTTCTGTTATTAAAGAGTTTGAAAATGATGAAGTTGACGGTAAATTGAATATTCGTGATAATGATCATGATAGTGCAGATTTGTCTTTGGTTGATCATGATGAGATGAGGGATATGCCTACTACTGCTAAGTTAAATAAAGGTTCTGTACAACTACAACGTGAAGTAGAATTGAATGCAGATGCAGTTCCAGAAGGTATGCATACTTGTGAGACCGTCAGTGTAATTGATCAGCGTGTAGCCCACCTATCATCAGATGATAGTGCTAAACCCGAACTAATAGTGAAAGACAGCAGTGGTGGTAATCTTGCAGTTGGACAACTATCTGAAAGCCGAACAAGAACAGCTTCTGATCCACCGCTAAGTTCATCACCTTGTGTCACTCAGTCATCGTTGGTGTTTTCATCCACAATGAAACAGATGCCCATCAACTCAAGTATCTTGTGCAATGACTATGATAGTATTGGTGCGTTTGAAAGGACGAAAGATATTGCTCAGTTTGGTGGGATAAGCCAAGTGTAAACGAGAGAGTAATTGTTAAATTGACTTGCATGAATAAAGGCATTTCTAGTTTCAAGTTACTAATTGAATGCTATTATCTTTGGTGTAAATTACTCTGTTTCTACACTTGGTTGATGAGATATGCCGTGTGTTTGTTCGTCATCTATATTCTACGATACAATGACATGAGCGTGTTGCCGTTCAGATTTGAGGATATAGCTCATAGAAGGAAGTTAGCAAATGAACTCTGCGACGATTTTCCAACCTAGGGCGTCAACCTGAGAAGGGTTGTAGGCGTACTGCTGTAAGTCCTACAATTCTTCAAAGGGTAGCGCATCAATGAGCAGTCCAATGTGCTTGGTGTGTGATTTTGTACATATGTTCATATTGTATATACTGAATTGATATCATCTGTCATCTAGCTGTTGGTAATTCTGTTTGTGTCCGGACGACTTCCACTTGGATCATCAACCTGAGAAGGAATGTAGGCGTACTGCTGTAAGTCCTACAGTTCTTCAAGGGTAGTTTGCCGTGCCAGAATACACAACATTTGATGTGTTGATTGTACATATGTTTGTGTTAAATAGTTGTGTGAGTTCCAATTGATGTAATTGTTGGTTAATCTTGTTTGTGTCCGGACATTCCACAAATTACAATCGTCAACCTGAGAAGGGTTGTAGGCGTACTGGTGTAAGTCCTGCAATTCTTCAAAGGAATTCCACCAAGACATGATCGGCGAGGTTGTTTGTACTATTTGTATATATGTGTGGTGTGTCATATCAATTGGTGTTTTTTGGATTCATTGTGTTTACTTGTTGTTTTCGTATCTTGTTGTTATTGCGTAATTTTGTTAAAATTTTCGTCGTGATTACTTCTGAAGTTGTTTCGAGTCTTCTACATCCATGAATGAATTGATTGATGTTAAGGACAGCAGATGGGTCGTATACGCCGGGGAGGCTAGGCTATTGCTGAGAATGAAATGCACACGGAGATAATTGTTAGCTGCGGTCCGACACGCCGGGGAGAAAGAGTGTAAACGACTGAGGCTCGCATGCGTCACCGTTACTAGAACTGAGGCAGAATGAGTGACAAGCGATTTCAGTGGTAATTGGTAGTGAGTAGATAAGAGGATGTGCGTAGAGTATCGTGAGGTGCTGCCATGGTCACTTTGCATTCTGCAAGAGTCATTCTAGTAAGTGGCGATTGTGTTGCAAGATGTCAAGAGGAGGTCTCTGTCTGGAGGCGCAGGTCGTCATTGATGTGTGAGATTGTGCTGTGGGTATGCTTGTGGTGTGTTGGCTTTTCTGTTTGTTTTCCATTTCAGCTCTGTCCGTGTGACCCAGGTTCTCGCAATGGCATCCAAGTCAACGTGCATTGGTCGTGAAGGAAAAAAGGGTTGGATCCCTTTTTTGCCGGGGAGTGTCAATGGAGTTGAAGATTGAACGATCAATTCTTGGTTGTTTGCTCAAAATCAACTTCCCCAATTTTCGCGGAGGCATCAATACGACAGTCATCGTCTCATCGGTCGCTGTTCAGAAAGAAGAGTGAAACATCGTTTTTTTTTTTTTTTTTTTTTTTTTTGAAACCTTAGTTTACTTAGTTCGCTTATTCCTTTTATATGTTGGTGTAACAATAAACAAATATCAAGCGGCAGATCGGTGTTTTGGTTTTTGCGTCCGTTATAACTAAGCGTTTCTGAAATCTTCGAAGAACAGCGTGGGCCCGAGCGTAGCGAGAGCTGGGCATTAACGGTTTATGAGACGTGATTGACACCAGGTATGAGTGGAGTTAAGTCTATACCCACTAACAACCATGTGTCAGTGATGGCAATCACATCAGGTTGTATTCTTTCATATAATTCTCTTAATTTGGCAAGCTTTTTCCTAAGACTACATGCACATCGAAACACCTACGTGTGCATCCGGCTTATGAAGAGAGGCCTCGGTAGCATCGGTTTCCGAGACCTCACCACCTGAAAAGCCAATAGCTTCAGGTCTTTTTCACCTTTCTCTAGCCTGGCCCTTAGTTCAGTCACGGCTTCTCTTCTTTTGACTCCATCTTCTCAGAGCCAATCAGGCCCTATTTTTAAACTTTTATCGTTGATTTTGAACGCGTTGTTGAGGATGGTGCTCCTCTCTGTTTCGTTCCCTAAAACTATCTTAAGTAAAGGTCGAGAAGTTTCTGCAGCATCAGGGTTTCGTTGTCCGATCATGATGGCCTTTCCTATGTCCACTCCAATTGTTTTTCGGGAAGTACTTTCTGGATAATGCAGCTAATCGCCTTCAGATCATCTGCATGTCGGGCAGCTGGATCTGTGCTCTTAGATTTCTCCGAATTCCAGATGACAACTTTGTAGCCAGAGTCCGTGGGTTTCTGAGTTTGGCTGGCACTAATAGCCGTCGAGACCTTGTTGGTAAACTCGGCTACTTTTTCTTTCTTAGGTTTGTTTTGCTTCTTATCTTTTGGGCACTAACCAAGTGGAATCGATTTCTCCTACTCTGTTTTCTCCGCGACTAGAAGCCATTCGTGTACTAGACACGCTGCGCTTTGGCGTGGCCATTTCACAGGCTGGTGTTGCCATGCTGGCACTACTTGCCCTTTTGGATTTCCGTTGTTTTTTGCACTTTACAGCAACAGATATTTGGGTACTCTGTGCTTCTTTTGCTTCTGAGGCTTCAGGAGGTGATACACCCTCAGTCTTACAACTAAGTCCTGAACCACCATCCTTGGCTAAGGTTTCTGTTGCAAGCTTATCAATTATGTCTTTCGACAATTTCTTGGACATCAAGAGTCCTACTGCCCTTTGGATGAGGACATCCAACGGGTTACTGCAAAATGTTTGGCTTTTCGATTGGTGCGCTACAATTGCTTAGTTACATGAAACTCATTTATCTGGTACATCTAACCACGAAGTTTTGGAAATTATTGCAATCCGTTTACTTTAAAACAGTAAACGCGTGGACATAATCTTGTTGACTACTAATACTTATAAAAAACTGTTTGACATTTTGTTATCTTTTAACGCAAACTCATATCTGTAATTGTATATATTGTTGGATTTACATATTCAAGTTGGCCCAAGTCAGTGAGTCTATGGTTTCGGTATCATTTTAGTTAACTGTGCTTAACTGCATTGCATGTTGTTGTATTGTATTGTTGTTGTCGCTTGTTGCTCTTTTTGCTGTGAATTATTTTCCCTTGCTGGTGTTGTCCTGATTGTATTATTCCTTGTATTCCTTGTTTTCCGGCTTTAGAAGGAGCAGCCCAAGAGGTCGCTCCTCTCGAAACTTTATCTTGATATAACAATTCTTTCTCAGGCCCGATGCTGGCAACCCCACCCGTAAACAAAGTTGCTGCAGAAACGTCAGCATGATGAACCTCTTTGCACCAGAATAAAAAGTCTATGTGGGGACATGGAACGTCCGCGCTATGTACGAGATCGGTAAAGCTGCCAGATCGCAAACGAGATGAAAAGATACGGAATCCAAGTACTGGGAATATGTGAAACCAGATGGAACGGGAATGGGCTCACTAAACTGTCAACGGGTGAGTCAGTGATCTACTCCGGTTACCCAGAAGATAACCACACGCACACTGAAGGCGTGGCTAACATGATGTCACCAAAAGCAACAAAGGCCCTGATGCAATGGGAGGCGATCTCGTCCAGGATAATGACCGCCAGATTCAACTCCAAAGGAAGGAAAGTGTCAACTATAAAATGCTATGCACACACAAACAACGAAGACATCGAAAAGAAAGAAGAATTCTACAGACAACTACAGGCAACAATGGACAATACTCCAGCTGATGACATTATATAATAATAATATTATATTTTCATATAAACGTATAAATTTACATGAAAATGCATGCCATTTTTACAGGCACGATCAAGTATGATTGATCTCAAATCTTAGATTGTCTACAAGTTAATTGTTTCAAAAGTTAAATATTTCATATATATATAATTACACTCAATGTCTGAGCCAGGCCGTATAATAATAATAATAATAATATATATTCT
>CALYDD020000121.1:0-20250 GCA_944472135.2 Trichobilharzia regenti | reverse complement strand
ATCATAAGATTCAATTGATAAAGTAGGACGAAAGGAAGAATGAATCAGTTTCGATGAAAGCTATGTAACCGAGTTTAGTCTCTGTCTTAAAATTCCTCCATTTTATTTCCCCAACTATCTGATAATTTCATGCAAACATCTTTCTTTAGGACACAATAACCTGGAAGCTTTGAAACTAACTAATATGTACACAAGTTTAGAAACTTCAAGGGATATCCATTTCTGAAATGTGTATCCGTGAATATGTTATTTTCTTTATATATTTATAGTATCAGCCGTAAAAATACACCGAATCTTTTTAAATAATCGATTACGGAATATACACATTGGGTCATAAGAGTTATTAAGAAGACATTTGCAGCGAAGAAAATTTTCTTTTCGACGAATTCATCATCTAGGCTGTACATTCGTGTATTTATATCAAATGGATGGGAAAGTTCCAGAATAATTTCCGGTTAAGGGTCAGATTAATAAAAATTACAATTAGGAGGAATTAGAATGCCATAATAGACAGGGGGACAGATATCCGTCCCTTCGAATTCCAGGTCAACAAAATGATCAGTAAAGACGTAAGTTAACAACCAGACACAACAGTGGTTACCAGGAGATACAATTACATCAATCATGGAGAATTCAGATAAGTTCATTTAATACTAAAGACTTGCGCTGAAGATGTTGTCTAGAATGACGACGAAAGCTGAGCAGTTGAGTCAACCAGCTCAGAGAGCATAAGTAATTCAAGATAGGACTTCAAATGAAAATAGAGAAGACAGTGACGATGAAGATACAACAATGAAAACCAATCACGATGGTTTCAGCTACAGGTGGAGCGGATATCTGTCCCCCTGTCTATTATGGCATTCTAATTCCTAATTGTAATTTTTATTAATTTGACCCTTAACCGGAAATTATTCTGGAACTTTCCCATCCATTTGATATAAATACACGAATGTACAGCCTAGATGATGAATTCGTCGAAAAGAAAATTTTCTTCGCTGCAACTGTATTCTAAATAATCGATTGCCAAGCCTCTCTTATATTGTAAACGACAGTAACTGTAAGAGCTTAAAAAAAATTTCCATGTTCACGTAGACTTTCTATAAATTCATGACTTCTCGGCGTTCTGAGCTAAGATCTTTGCAGTGTAATTTCTGCAATGGACTCGAAACTGATACCGATAAAATTGGGGTGCTATGATACAGACAATGTGTTCCAACGGAATATTATTCTCACATATTCCAACAGTTCAATAATGCATTAGCAACAGAATACTCTATATATGTATTTGAACATTCTATTCCATGTCGTTTAATGTAGTCAACCAAAATCACACGTTCAGGGGTTGGTTAAAGAATGCAAAGTGTATAGATATAAATAGTTGTTTGATCAGTTGGAAATATGGCTTCCGTGTCTTGCCTTCTATTGTTACAAAATTACCTGTATTTTCCCTTACGGACAGGTACTGTGAGCTTATTCAATCCTGTCCACGAGTAGGCCTCGTATTGCAATTCTGTCCTGTTCAAGTAGGCTTTCTATGAACTGACCACTTTATTGATGAGTCATCTTCTTTCTGATTTAAAAGTATGTCTAGGAATACAAACCGATTGCACAACTTTCTGTGTGTAAGACTTATGTGATTTTGTGCGGAGTTGAGCCTATCATTCAGTCTTTTAAATAACATTATTGATTTAGGATTTCATCATGAGCTGACATTAGTTAAAGAACCTGGGAGTACTGGACAGCTGTTTCGTCAGTCTAGTTCGGGACTCTTTAGCAGTACGCACCCACCGGGATTCTAACCCAGGGTCTTCTGGTTACAAGACGAGCTCGTATACCATTAAGCCACTGGGACCCGATCCAATGGTCCTTGAATTCTAACTTCTGCCAATTCACGACATAGCGCAACCGCTATCCAATGTCTTCGGCGAGTATTTTTCCTCACACCCGACCGGCTGCACCCTACTGGTCACGACTTCCCACTGGAACCCAGGTAACTACCTACCTGAATAGGGCCAGTCGCCAGTGAGCATCTCATTGGTATTCAAGTGGTGGTTTGTAGGGATTTAATTGGTTTCAGGATTTCATCATGAGCTGACATTAGTTAGTTAGTTAGTGACCAGTAGGGTGCAGCCGGTCGAGTGTGAGGAAAAATACTCGCCGAAGACATTGGATAGCGGTTGCGCTATGTCGTGAATTGGCAGAAGTTAGAATTCAAGGAACATTGGATCGGGTCCCAGTGGCTTAATGGTATACGAGCTCGTCTTGTAACCAGAAGACCCTGGGTTAGAATCCCGGTGGGTGCGTACTGCTAAAGAGTCCCGAACTAGACTGACGAAACAGCTGCCCAGTACTCCAGTGAAGGTTTTCCAATGGTTCTCTAACTAATGTCAGCTCATGATGAAATCCTGAAACCAATCAAATCCCTACAAACCATCACTTGAATTATTGATTTATTTATTCTTGATTTAGAGAAGATCAATCCATATCTGATAATGTATTCATAGAACAAGGCAATTTACAATCAACATGGTCAGTTCCATGGAAAGAAATGCTCAAGTCTAAAGCTGTATGGTCTATTATCATTAGTCATTTCACCTATGATTGGGGTTGGTACACGTTAATCACATGTATGCCAACATATATGAGAAGAATTTTAGGATTTGATATGATGTCAGTAAGTTTGATTTGGTATGATTTTTGTTTTGGTAATATATATTCATTATATTTTGCTTTCTAAAATGGAATACTTGGCGCCATTAGCACATCTACATTCCGCTTAGTTCTCTGCATCAACCACGAATCCAGGCCTAACTCGTCAATTCTTTTTTCAAGTTCCATCTGAGGTCCTCGGGTAAGGGGTTTGATATCATTTTACTGTCTGTTTAGAGAATTTCCAGTCCACCTTCATCCGTTTCGGTATGTTTGTTGGGCAATAGGTTCTTGATTAGCACGTTGCTATAGTTCATTCTCGTTTATCGTCCTATCTTGTCTCACATTCTCCTGTTCAGTGGTTTTCTTTTTGCTGTTGAATACATATAGGCTGTTTAAAACATACAAGTCTGATTTCACAAAGCTTAATTACCTTAAATAGAACGTGTATCACAGTACACAAACAAAAGCCTCTTGAACTCGGTGGTTTGACAAAGCTAATTCATTCTTTCTATATCTTTCACTGTTTGAATTACTTCGACGAGACATCATTTTCTGTAGTAGTTAGTATTAATAGCAGTGGTAATATGCACAGTTCGAAATTATTAATCCCTCTGCATATTTCTGTCAGCGCCCTATTCTCCATCATCGGGCGATTAGACTTTGACGAAGAAGTTGATAATTCTCTAAATGATACCAATCTGTGGTCACACTTGAAACAAATCAAATGCCTACAAATTAACTCTCAAAAACTGATCTTATGCTCACTAGTAGCTACACAACGAAGTTCCCTGGAGTGAGTTCTAGTGAGAAGTCGTGACCGATCGTGAGTGAAGATGAATATTCGTCGAGGACATTTATTTTTGATTACAGCTTGATTCCACATCGTATTTTTGGTACAAATATGTAATTTTCAGCATGGATATCGGTAGCCTAAATTTTACAGGCCGACCATAGATATCAGGTGTGCGTCGGACCATGTGCATGGTCGGCAAGAGTCCTAATCACTGTGCCACCGACGCACAATTGATTAGTAGTAGTGATAAAATCACGGATTAGTCGAAGTTAGGATTCATGGACTGGTCACTAGGTCAGGTTCCAGTGACTGGATGGTCTATCAGCTTGACTTGTAACCGGAAGGTTCTGGGTTCGGATCGCATTCTCTGTGTACTATCAATGAGTTCCAAACGAGAAGGAAACAGATGTCCAGTACTCCCTGCTGGTTTCCAGTGAGTCTGTCGTGGTCATCCATTTGTAGTCGAACTTGACATATTCACTTCACTAACTATGAATATTCAAGTATTGGTTTTCAAGCGATTTTGTTTGATTGGTTGAAGGATTTCATCATGAGCTGACATCAGTTAGAGAACCATTGGAAAACCTGCAGGGAGTACTGGACAGCTGTTTCATCGGCCTAGTTTGGGACTCCTCAGAAGTACGCATCCACTGGGGTGGGTGAAGTGGTCGCTCTATGTCGTGAATTGGCAAAGATAGAATTCATGGGCTGGCCATTGGATCGGATCCCAGTGGCTAGCCTTGTAACCACCTTCATCGTCATTATCATTATCTCTCAAATTCCTAGTATAATTGAAACTTTTTCTTTGATTTTTTGTTTTAACAGAATGGTTTATTGTCGTCTGTACCGTATATTGTACAAATTATTGTCTCCTTGACAATTGCCTATGTATCAGATATTCTTATATCAGGAAATTTGTTGTCAACAACATGGATAAGACGTATCAATAATTTTATTGGTAAGTCGATTTTCTTTTTCCTCGTTGTACGTGGCTCAACCATAATGAAGGCTTTCCTTAGTGATCTGCATAAGCGATTCTTCAGGATCTCAGCCGCAGTATCACCTTGAAATTCAGCACTCATAAATAACAGTTTCTTCGGCACCGTCTGGATTCTTTCAGGCTTTTCTCTTAACTTCATGTTTTTCTCGATAAATCTTGGAGGATATCCATTCTCTATGAGAACTTGTTTGAGTCGGCCTAGTTCCCCATCGGTTGTATCGCTTAAACATATCCTCCTTATTCTTGAGGATAAGGAATGGATCAGATTTCTCTTTCTCCTCAAAGGGACCCAGCTGTGGAAATTTGTGTACTGACCATTCCATGTTGGTTTCCTGTAGATTGATCTTTGAAGAGAACCACCAGATCTCCTCTTTAGAAAAACATCCGAAAAATGGAATTCCGAGTTAATCTCTGATTCTGACGTGAACTTGATGGCATGATGGCAGCTGATGAACTCCCTAGTTATCAATTCGATGTCGGTATTGTCGTCACATATGATGAAAGCATCATCCATGTATCTTTGGTACAGATAGAAAATGTCGAAAGTAGGCCGTAAAATACTATTCTCCAGACTAGCCAAGAAGCAGTCTGCAAGCAAAGGACCCAATGGTGACCCCATTGCCCCTCCATCTCTTTGTCTATAAATCATGTTGTTGAACTTGAATTGTACATTTAGAGTGCACCTCAGTAGTAGTTCCCTTAAGTAGTGGATCGGAACACATACGTCTACATTATTATCCTCAGTGAATTTGCATATAAAGTAGATAGTTTCAGTGAGGGGAACGTTGGTGAAAAGCGAAGTAACATTCATGGATATCATCTTCTTCCTGGATACATTAGCATCACTTATTGAATCGACGAATTCAAATGAATCAGAAACACTATGCTTGCAGAGGTTATTTCTGATAGGTAGGAGGATTTCTGTGAGCCATTTGGCAGTAGCATGATATGGGGAATTTGCCATGTCCAAGACTGGACGTAGTGGCACGTTCTCTTTGTGCATTTTCGGCAGACCATATAAGCGGGGAATCACGGAACCGGAGGGTCGTATTTGCTCGAATAATTCAGAGCTAATTATCGATTCGTTCTTCATCTTCTTCAGCATTTGTGTTAGCTTGCTTTCAACTTGATCCGTTTGGTCTTTCTGACGACTTTCTTTTGAAAATTTGTTTTCATCTGACAAAACTGATAACATTTTTCGATGTAGTCTTGGCGATCAGTCAGGACAACGCCAGCACCTTTGTCGGGGCGTGTCAGAACCAAGTCTTTGTTCTTTAGAATCTCACTTAGTTGTTTTCTGTGTTCGGCTGGAATCAATCTTTTGATATTTGGTTTCCTGTTGATGTGCTGATGGCAGCTATTTAATGCTGTAGACTTGAAGTGTCCATATTGTTTGTCGGTCACTGAAGGAAGTTTATGGCTGAGCTACGTATCACTTTCTACAACCGACAAATGATCAACGAATGTGTGAAGGATAAACTGCCGCTTTGGACCACCTCAATGTGTGTTTTCCTCGTTGTGTCTAATTATTATTATTATTACACTAAGATTTACAAAAACTGACATAACTGGAAGAAGTTGTGACCAGTGAGGTGCCTCCAGTCAAGTGTGAGGATGGATTTCCTTCCGATCACATTGGTGGCTGATGGTCGCGCTGAATATCACGAAATGGTAGAAGTTAGAATTCATAGCTGGCCATTGAGGAATCAGATCTCAATGGCTGAATGGTATACGAGCTAGTTAGCCTTGTAACCGGAGGGTTCTGAGTTCAAACCCTGATGGTGGGTGCGTACTACCGATGGGTACCAAACTAGGCTGGTGAAACGGCTATCTGGTACTCCCTTCTGGTTTTCAATGGTTCTCTAACTGATATCAATCCGTTGTCAAACTCGAAAAACAAATTAAATCCTTACAAGTTAACTCTTGAAAAATAATTGGGAGAATCATTAATTCAGTGATTAAGATAACTAACTTCCGCTCATAAGTGGTTGTAGAATAGGTGGGTTTCTTAGAGCTCTAATGAGAAATAATTGCGGATAAGGTTCACCATTTCGTGAGGAGAATAGCGGGGATTTAATTTATCTTGGAGATCATGAAGGGTAAATGGATTTGTGCCATTATTATTATTGTCTCCTTTAGTTCCTAGAGGAACATAGGGCTTCAGCCACGTGTCTCCATTGTGTTCAGTTCTTTGCTAAAGTTTTTACCTGGCTCCGCTTCCGCTTAAATGCTTTCATCTCCTCTTCTCATGACTTTCTCCATGTTACCCTTGCGCTGACAACCAACTCGCCGCTTCCTGTTTGGGTCCCACTCGAGCAATGGCTTGTCTAGTGATGTCACTTGATGGTTTCCTCAGCGTATGGCCAATCCACCTCCATTTCTGCCTGCACATTTGTTGCACGACCGGTTCCTGGTTGGTTGGTTCGCTCATTACCAGAGATCCCTGTTGCTGACTTTTTCTGGCCATCTAATCTTCAGTATTGAGCAAAGGCAGATGTTGATGAAGGTCTGTAGTTCGTTCCAAGTTTCCTTCGTGGCGCGGCGCCAAGTTACTGATCTGTTAAGCAGCCCTGACTTCATACTGGAGTTGACAATCCGCATCTTATTTTTCATGGTGGGTGCTATTGACCTCCACACAGACTTGAGAGAAATGAAAGCTTGCCTTGCTTTCCCGAACCTCGCTTTCATATATTCATCAGTTCCGTCTGCTTGTAGTTGAAACGATGCTTCACAGGCAGATAAGTGAAAGAGGTTGCTTCTTTCAGATTTCTCCCATGGATACTGATTTTTGTCTGTTGTTGTTGGCCAGGAATCTTCACCACCTCTGTTTTCTCCATGTTTACCTGAAGTCCCATCTTTGATGCTTCTTCTGCCAACTTGTTGCTTTTCACTTGCATATCTTCCTGTTTTGTGCAAGTTCTTTTTATTATATCACCAATGGTCTGTAATAAATCGGTTTTAGAGTTTCAAGTTCTCCGGTAAGACAGTTTGTACCTCTGTATATGACTCAAACCAGTTGTCAAAGACTCCATGCACTGCTCTCATTAATGTTTTAGTTTGACCACCCCAAACGGTTTTCCAACCTAATACTGTCTCATATAACATTAGTTGACGAGAAGGACGGTATTTCAGCTTGCTCAACACGTGTCGCAGCCATTTAAATCGATTCCCTTTCACAGCCTCATTTATTGACTACCCATCTTTAATTAACACTCAACGCCTAATCTCAACATTGACCACCACACCAAACCATTTAGTATGGCAGATAGAATATGAGCATGCGTGGTCAAGAACAGTTAGCCTTTTCATGTCTTCCACTCTCAATGGTCATGTGTCATTGGCAGAAAGAAAGAAAGAGAGTAAACTATTGAACATTATACACATCATCTGATTGATAGTCGAATATCACTTTTACTCCAAAGATGATACAAGTTGGAAAATGCTACTAGACCCTCTGTTGTATTTGCGCTTAAATTTCTTCAGAGATCAGTCCACTGAGGCTGATGCAATTGATCAAATAATTGAAGTGGTCAACACACTCAACCAAGTTACTCGAGATCTTTAAACTAGGGGCTGGTGTAGTCCAATCCTGTTGCATCACCTTACGCTCGGCTGAAGCGAAACGCATTCCAAACATTTAAAGTTTACTGATCAGGATGTTCAGAAGATTTTATCTTTTGTCAGTGTCTTCGCCTAGGAGGTAATTATCAACCGCGTTCTCTAAGCCAACCAGACTTTTCCCTGGTAATAAGTCAATCTCTAAGTAGCTAAAGTTGGCTGCGACAGTGGACATCCCCAATGACCACCACTGGTTGTTATTAATTCAGACGACAGTAAATATTCGAATAAAAAACACCATATACATATATATAATGTCAGATGGCGTTGTATTCACCGTCTTTACAAGAAGACCGGTTCACTTAATTGCTATCTTCGTCACTTCAAAGACTGAAGCATCTTTGTTAATGAGGATCTCTATTTTCTCATTCACTGCCTAATGGATGGCTTTGATTCCTGTATGCTTTGTGTCAATTCTACTTAAATGATTGTAAACTGATTTTTCTTGGTTTTTAAGCTTTAAATGACGAATGGTTTGGTGCTGCCTTTAGTTCCATCCTAAATACTGGTTTTTAAGTCACACGCTTTACACTTTTAGAAAAGTTTGATGAGTATGCTTACACTTCTCAGTAAGCGATAGAGTTTTCTCCCTCAATAAAGGGTTAAAACATACCACACATTGTTGCAGATACTCTCGTAAATCTCATAGCTTTGTAGATGACTCTCGATTAGATGAAACAATCGGTGTCGGATTCCAGTTTCAGTATGAACAAACACGACCATCTAACTTATGAAAACTCCCTGGAGTGCACTCCTAATTACTGTCATTTCAAATTATTTAAATGTGATTTAATACCAAGGTAAATACTTTGTAGATGAATATGAGTAGAATGGGAACAAATCATACTGATTCGCAATAATTATATTTTTTTATCATAATTCATGCTGTTATTATTCTTATTACCTTTTAGCTTTAGGTGGACTTGGAACAGGAATCATTTCTGTTATCTTTGTTGGATGTAATGCGTATGCAGCTGTAGCCTTATTCTCTGCAACTATCGGTTTTATGGGTTTTTCAGCCGGTGGATTCTTTTCAAACAATTTAGATTTATCTGCACAATATGCTGGTAAATGAATGATACTCTCATTTGGTTTCAATTTTCTTCTTCTTATTATTATTATTATTATTACGATTATTACTGTTTATGACAAGTTCGACCACGAACTGATATCGGCACATCCCAAGGGGTATCGAACCCAAAGCGTTTAGGTTATCAGACAAACCAGTTGACGATAATTCAGCTATTGGAATGGAATTCAACTGTTTATGAGTTCTAACTTATGCTTGTTAATGACTTTACTGTACCACCGCCAGTCAATACGTTTGTGGCAGTCTCTTTATCTGATATGGTACACTGAGATACCATATAATTCTTTAGTTGAAGTTTCTAAATCACTTGATTGTACATAATTGTCGGCAAAGTAATCGCACAACTTTTAAGAGATTCAATAATCATACACACACACACACATGCAATTCATTGCAGTTGACTGGAGGCAAAGAAAGCGGGACAAATTACTGCATTTTTGTTAGCTGAGTTAACACTGATTCTACGGAATGAAAAATGATTCAATGATTATTTCAAATGTTAATTACTTCAGGTTATTGTTTCTGTTAATTTTTCGTTGAGGGTTGATTCTGTTGGGGTGAAGCAGTAATTCTTTCTCTGTAGACAGCTGGGTAACTACCAAAGATGCTTTGATGACACCTTTAGCTATAATTCAGATGATGAGTCCCAAGTTGGACGAAACGTGATTTTTAAATTCTACTACTGGTCAACATCGACTGAACGGTAGCTATTCAGTCTGGCTACCAAGTATTATACTGTTTAGCGTCAATGGTTTCCGACTACTCATATAAGTTAATTAGTAGTGTATACCATTAGAAACATATATATATATATATATATATATATATATATATATATATATAACTTGGATGCTATGATAGTATTTAACTCCATGTTAGTTAGTTTACTGGAGATATATATATATATATGTCATACAGTGACACACTATTATTTACTGGATGACAGTGTTTCGAATACAGTTTATTATTGTACATAATCATATCACCATCTGTAGCCATACAACTTCGAAAGTTGGTTTCTATACTTCTCTTTGTTCCCTTCTATTCCTCGAAGGAAGAGGAAGAGGAGAATTTTCCACATATCCCCGACAGATGTTGAACCATTCCTGTTGTACGTGTTTTTGCTTAGTTCAATGAAAAGAGATTCCGTTACCAAACTTTCCATTTTGTTATGTTAAATTTTCAGACTATCTACTTATCTGATTGTATGGCTGTATGCTATACTGCAGCTGTGTCTTTTTCAAGATTCCTTATCTTACTACGATCCACTAGTCTAGGCTTTGCTAACTTTTTCTGTTCCATAAGCCTAAGTTACTCTGGCCTACGATTTTCACCTGTTTATATGACCATATAATCATTACAAGTTGTTAGATAGGCTAAATTAATTTTTTTACGACTGACCACGGATTGATATTAGTTAGAGAACCATTGAAAACCAGAAGGGAGTACCAGATAGCCGTTTCACCAGCCTAGTTTGGTACCCATCGGTAGTACGCACTCATCGCCAAGTTTTGAACTCAGGACCCTCCGGCTACAAGCCTAGCTAGCGCGTATACCATTCAGCCAGTGATATCTGATTCCTCAATGGCCAGCTATGAATTCTAACTTCTATCATTTCTTGATATTTAGAGCGACCACCAGCCATCAATGTCATCGGTGGAATATCCATCCTCACTCTCGACTGGATGGCCGTCACTGGTTATGACTTCTCACTAGAACTCCAGGGAACTCTATCCTGTAGCAAGTCACTAGCGAGCATCAGATTAAATTTCTATATTTGGTTTGTAAGGGTTAGTTTTGTTTTTACTAGTTGATCACGGATTGATATCGCACTAAATCACGAATTAGCAGAAGTTAGAACTGATGAGCCATTGAGGAATTTGATCCCAGTGGCTGAATGGTATACGAGCTCGCTGTCCTTGTAACCGGAAGGTCCTGGGTTCAAACCCTGGCAGTGGGTGTGTACTGTCGATGAGTCACAAACTAAGGCTGGTGAAACAGATGTCCAGTGCTCCCTTCTAGTTTCCAACGGTTCTCTAACTGATATCAATCCGTGATCAACTCGTAAAAACAAAACTAATCCTTAAAAACCAAACTACAGAAACTAAATTATTTTATTTTGATAGGCTTCACAAGATCCTTTAATCAATATAATTTATTTCTAAGTGGGTATGTAGATCTGAGTGCTTCTTTCTATTCCTGTCTTGTTAAGAATCCCAAGTAAAGCTTCGTAGAGCATAACTTTTTAGATTTCTCCTTTTCTTGGTATATATTATCTTTCTGTGTAAGTCTGTTAGTCATCAAAGCACCCTTACTAGTTAAGATATGACACTGTTTTATTTCGCTATATATATGTACAATAAACAAATTAATATGGGATTAACTCATTGTTTTATTTATCATAAATTTGTTGTCTTGTGTCTTCATTTACGCTTTAATTTTCTCCCTGTTTCTTCTTTAATACTCATCTAGGTAACATAATATCTATAAGCAGTACAATCGCATCGACATCCGGTATATTTGCACCACTTGTTGTTGGTTTTGTGACTAAATACAGCGTAAGTTCAACGGGATTGTATTATTTTCCCTAATCCGTAAATGTACACGTGTATATATAAATGATGATGGTTCGTTGGTTGAATTCTAGCCAACCATGTTTGTAGTCTAGGGTTTGATTCCTCAACGACGTAATTCTGAACCTCACCTAACCAGTAGCAAACACGGAGCGAAAAGTCATGTGTATATGTCGTTGTGTTTTTTGAGCTTGGCGGGTTAACTGCGATTTCATTCTCCTTTTAGACAAAATCACTTCAGCTCAAGCTTCAGTATGAATGAACCGCCTAATTAAGCTCTCCACGAATGATATAATTGTATTTCCTGGCGACCTCTGTTGTGATCGATTGTTAATTTTCTCCATTGGTGATTGATTTTATCGCTTGTGGAGCAAGTTATATTGGCCGTTGTTCTAGAAACTTTATTTTTCGTGCTCGCTCGAGAACATCTCCCAGTATGGCTAAGTAAAGGTGTAGTAAAAACCATCATCAATTCGATATTAGACCACCTGGTCCAAACCGGTCATAAGGCCAGGATTGAAGAATCCTTCTCTATTACCTACCGGGTACCAAATAAATTGTCAAAAACACTGAGGTACCACATGCTCCAAACAGCAGAGGCTATCACAATTCACGTGGAACAACCAATACTTTGTGTGCAAAAGAAACAAGTTCAGCCAACTACTACTTCTGCTCTGGACGGCCTTCAGTAAAGACTATATGTTCATGAATTTGGATTATTATTTTTCCTAATTCGCCTGTCTGATATTCAGTGTATTGTTATGTTTTTATTTTTGATTTCAGCTTGATTCCTCACCTTAATTTTTTGGTACACGTATGGAATTTTCAGCACGTGATATTGGCAGCCCAAATTTTTCAGGCCGACCATAGATATCAGGTGTAAGCCAGCAGGGGATCGAACCTCGGACCATGTGCATGGTCGGCAAGAGTCCTAACCACTATGCCACCAATGGTATTGAACTGTAATCTATTGATATTATTGATTCGGTGTTATTTAAACAACATTAATGTTGTTTATACCACTAATTCATTCACTATTATGCATATATAACTGCAGAACCTGATGAAAAGCAGATTATCAGAAATGTGAATATTCTTTGTTCAGTAACCATTCTTTTGAATAATAAGTTTCTTAATCGCTGACTGGTCTTAGTATCAGACATCCAGGAATCCCTTGACATTACTTCTGATGTTTCCTCCATTTAAAATGTCTACATTTTCCCAGTCAAATTGGAGTCCATATCTACCTAAATGTGTTGATATGAAAGAATACATGCTGTGTCTTCTCACAACTAGTTTATGTTTCCGGATTCAGACTCGAAAGGGACGTCCAATTTGAACAATATGGTGCTTATCACAATTGATGTGATTTATTTTGTAGATAGTGTTGATCATGTCTTCTTTTACTAGTGGGTGGGTCTTTTGGTCTGCATAGTACTGAATGAAGTAGTTGTGTTTGTTTGTGTGTCACATCTATTTCGAATGGTTTTAGTATTCTGGCTGTTATTTCAGAAACAATCGTTACACATAATATGCATATATATGTATGATTAAGACACAGTATCGTCTAATTTCTTTAAATCTCACCGTAGATTTCGTCATGAACTGATATCACTTAGTGAATCACTGAAAACTAAGGTGAACTATACAGGCGTTTCATCCTAGTTAAAGATACTTCAGCTGTGTGCACAGTTACGACTCTCTAGGGATCAAATCCATGATTTATATAGGTCATGAAATTATTAAATTCCAACCGACCGAGTTAATGGCCTACGGGATGGCGTGCCATTATGTCGGTGATGATGCAATAATCATAGTGCTGATTCGTGGGTTCGATATTTTAATACTACTCACCGGTAACTTCTGACCCCCTGCAGAGACTACAAAAACGCAGACCAAAGATAGACTGGTCCATGCCGATGATAACAATTTGATTTCATTACACAAAATTACATTCATTATGTATATACAAATATTATTTACCTCAGAAAGTTAAGCCGAAAACTAACCAATTATATACTAGTCGCATAAGGTCAAGGCTTTAAGGTTTTCCAATAACATTGGAATAAATATCCCGATTCAGTCTAGTGGTCTCCATCTTGGTTTAATCCCAACTAAGACTGTTTTAACTGCTTTTAACGTCCTTCTATTACCTGAAGCTCCTGACTCTTATCCTTTGTGACTCATGAATGCTCACAGCTGAAGCATTTAAATCTAAGGTGAAAAATTTATCGATTGCTCCACTAGTTGTTGTTGTTTTTTTCATGATTCTTCAAAACTGATTTCATTTCTTGACAGAATTCTACACCCTAACCCTAACCCATCGGTAGTACGCACCCATCGCCAAGTTTTGAACTCAGGACCCTCCGGCTACAAGCCTAGCTAGCTCGTATACCATTCAGCCAGTGATATCTGATTCCTCAATGGCCAGCTATGAATTCTAACTTCTATCATTTCTTGATATTTAGAGCGACCACCAGCCATCAATGTCATCGGTGGAATATCCATCCTCACTCTCGACTGGATGGCCGTCACTGGTTATGACTTCTCACTAGAACTCCAGGGAACTCTATCCTGTAGCAAGTCACTAGCGAGCATATGGAAAAGACGTCATTTCACATGTGATAAACATGATAGTACTTTTTTGTAAAAGTCATGGAGGTTCATATAGGTTTTCGTTGTGTTTTTTTATCTGTCTTGATTCATTAGAGTTTGCCATATAGGTGATAAGTCTATCCCTTCTTTCCCATTCAGTGCAATATTGAATTTAGGCGTCGAGTGATAGGTAAGGAGGGAGGAGAAATCAATCGACGAGGCTGTGAAGCAGCTGCATCGACTGAGATGGTTAGGACATATGTTACGTATGCCTAGTCATCGCCTTCCTCGACGGGCACTGTTAGCTGATATAGGCTCAGGCTGGAAAATAGCTATCGGGGGTCAAACCAAAACATGACACCTGTCAATGAAATCCACAACAGTTAGTCTAAGCCAGTCACGTATGAAGGTGTAGACTTCCTGGTTGGGGTCCTCGGGACGGTAAAAACCAGTGAAAGCTGGAAACAATTGGTGACATGGCTCAAAATCGTTCTCAATGGCTGGTGCAGATGCATCCACTCCTTGTGACTTATGATTTCCAATGAAACTGTTTTGTTCTTCGCTATTACTATTACTTTGTCTCACACCTCTGTTTACTGTCTCTAATATGCATTTCTCCTCCTTTCTTCTCTTGCTTTGTGTGCTACATGGAGGGGGAGTGGCTACTTGAACTTCCGCACATATGTGAAAAGTTCTATGTCGAAAATAGACAGACAGACATTCGATGTAGTTAAAATGTACTAGGTTTCAGAGGTCGACCTTTCTTTATGTGAATGAAATCCTCTCCCAAGAATTTGGAAATTGTCGAAATCATTTTTATGTCCTCTGTCTATCGCATGCATTGTTATAGCCGATTTTTTCGCAAGACTTTTTAATTCTACTTCATTTCTAGGTGGACGTTTCGTGCATTGCCTATGTTCATTCACTCTGACTTTCACCTGCCTACTGCTCTTCCCTATATAGCATGCATCACATTCTGAACACTTTATCTTGTAGACACAATTACTTTGTGACATTTTGGGAACTATATCTTTGACATGCACCAGCGCTTTCTCTAGAGAATTAGAAGGTTTGACATAGACTTTAACATTATATGTAGCAAATAGTCTTTGAAGTTGTTCAGTTGTGTCCTTAAGATATAGAATGACTATAGTCGATAGCCAGGATTTTTCAATTTTTTGTTTTCCCTTATGCTCCTTTTTATTGATAATATTATCTAGTAGCTTTTCAGGATAACTATTTCCAATCCAAATCTGTTTTATATTGGACATCTCGTTCTCCATATCGTCATTATCTGTTATAATGTTTCTAGCTCTGTTAATGAGATTTAAAGCTACTGAAACTTTCATTCTTATTGGATGATCTGATTGGAAATTCAAATACTTGTTGGAATGTATCAGTTTTCTGTATATTGTAAATTTTAGTTTCTCGTCTGTTTGTCTTTTTACAAGACAATCCAGAAAGTTTAGAGTTCCATCAGCCGACTCTACTTCATCAGTAAACTCTCTCTCTCTCTCTCTCTCTATATATATATATATATATATATATATATATATATATATATATATATTCTGAGATATAGTTAATCTCTGTTAGAAAGTTTCCTTTATCAGCTTTCTAGAAACATTGTAAAAGATAACGATGATATGATACAATCGTTCGCTTTGTAGTTTTATGAATTAGCATGGAATCTGCAACTCAAAAATATTCACTTTTTTCCAAATATCTTTCTGGAGATATTTCATTGGTTTCAGCTTGGACGGAGAATTGATGAAAACTAGGGTGTATTAGACAGTTGTTTCTTTTTCCCTAGCTTGAGACATCTTTCAGAAGTACTCATGGATGATCCTACCAGGGGTTCGAGTTCAGGATTCATTGACTATTCATCTAATAAGGTGAAATTCCATACATTTAGTTCCCTTGATAAATTTCGATAAAGGAAGGAAGACGGAATTTGTAGTATAAAATGATGTCATCATTCTATTTCACAGGTTCTCATCAGCTGCAGACTACTTGAAATTACAATGGTTATATAGTTGATAATAACACAATTTAATGTTTTAGTGGTAGTAGAGAAGAGATACGCATCCAAAATGAAAGAATTACAATTATTTAGTTTAATTTTTTCATCATCAAATTATACACCTTTCAAAGTTGAAAAGAGGGGGAGGGGTAAGACAGAAAACAGAAGAAATTAATTGACAGAACAGTATTAGCTTGCAGGTTCATATAGCAACTCAAAAAACAAAATCGGTTACAGTTTATGAGATTAAGATTTGTTCAGTGAATTGAGATCACTGAATTAGATGACTAATTAATGTAATCAAAATTCGAAATTCAGTTACCAAGGGAGTGAGAGGTCAATCACACAATCACAATGTATGCATAAGACTGGTTTAAATCGTTTGATTGCGATCGCTTCGGCAAATCCTAGTAAATTTGCTGTCCTTTGTCTATTTAATATTTTGAAGGACTTAGAAATCTCTCCAAGATGAAATTCACTGGCCCATGAATTCTAACTTCTTTATAAAGTACCAATTTCTGGCTTCCAGTGATTATCTAAAAGGTGACATTAGTGTGTCGTTTAAATTAAAAAGTTACAGTTCTTTGTCAAATTCTCAGTATTCTATTTCCAGTTTTATCGATATACTTCCTATTATTATTATTATTATTATTGTCATCACCACTTTTTTCCAGTCAGATTTGACCGATTGGTTCATTGTGTTTGGCGTATCCTCCAGTGTCGCATGGTTTGGTTCAATTATAAATTTATATTTAACCAGTGGAGAAGAACAACCATGGAGTAGATCGTCTACATTGTAAAAAACTTGATAATAATTTCCTCTTATTTCATCTTTTGTTCTTATTGACATTCTTTATTCTTAAATGATCAATAATTTTCACTTCTGACAAATTAAGTTTAACGTGATAATTGGAGATTACTGAACTTGTGTAAAATCTTCTTGTCAATTTATATTTTGTTTTAGTGTATCAGTTACCCAGCAAATATTATTTATAAATTGCGCCACTTTTAAACCAAATGGTATTTCAATTATGACTTTCAAAATATAATGTATTATGTTATCTTATAATTATTCAGATTAAAATTAATTTATATTAATTTTTGAAAGGACATGTTTTATAAATATCAATATTTTTTAACACAGTCAGATGTCAGTTTGTTCTTAATGAATCTATTCAATGTACAAGATGTTACGTGATTGCATATAGACCCAGACGATTCAGAATAGTAGAGATTTAATATTGATCGATTGTGTGTTTGAGGTTATGTGCAAATGCTTGTTAGCAGGAATCTGATCCATGACGAGATAGATGACATGTTGACAGTAAACGGAGAACTACTACAGACCGAACAGAACTCAAGAGTCGTTTCGTCCTAGTTAGGGAATATTCAGGGGTACGCATTCGTGATACTAAATAGAAGTGACGGTACCAGGACACTCGGATGAAAGGACAGACTGTTAACAAATCAGTCACTGGTAAGAAATCCAATGGCTTGTGAATTCGACACGATGTGATTTGAAACATTCAGTTTCAGGAGAATTACATCACTTCAGGAAGCATGAAGACGGGAGTAAGTTAAAAACGCGAAATTAATCCAAACGAAAAAAAGCCAGAAATAGCGAGAAACTTCGTCAATATAAATGTATGAATTACGTAAGAGAAAAACATTAAAAAAATCAGAAACAAACCACAAAATTAAGAGAGATAGATAATCAAAAAAAGAAACAAAGAAAAAAGTCAAAGATAACAATAGAAAAATAAGAATGAAAACAATCATCCACACAGGGAATCACGTCCCAGAAAAATCATAAGGCAAACAATAACTCAGACATAATCTTCACATGCCCCAAGGAAATATGACAAAAAAGAAATAAACACATAGCCCATTCACAAAAAAAATGTATAATAATCGACATAGATGTAAACAAAATATAAATCAACTGAACATGCAACAGTCTACACTGATGACAACTACACACAACACATTTCACGTCATTGCATACAAGAAGCGAAAAGACATGAGTAGTCGCCTCATCTCACCTCATCACAATTCATCGACTCGTTGACTGAAGCGAACAGACTGAGCGAGAAGCTAGCAGAACACCATCGTCGACAAGCAATCAATAATTCAATGGAACCTCCGAATGATTGGTTGAAAGGAATTCAGCGAATAAGAAATCGGTGAGTGAATCAGTGAGTAAGCCCATCTTTAAGTCAGTATGTCAGTCTGTGACCGATTCCCTCGATGACTGATTCATCATCCAGCAGAATGATTTATCAGTCGTGAATGATTCCCATCGGTCGGAATCAATGTGATATTAATTACACTCCTGATCCAGTCATGATCATGATGATGTTGAGTAAGACAGGCACACTGACATCGAAAAAAAACAACGTGTACATTGGTGGATTCGATTTGTGATTGACTCTGTGTGCGTGTGTATGTGGCTGTGTTGTTCTTCATGTTGATGTTGATGTTGTTGTTGTTGTTGTTGTTTGTGGGTGGTGTATTTGTCAATGTCGGGTGGCTGTTATCACATGGAGGATTGTAGTCGATGTGAGGCGGAGTTAGTGTCTGAGGCTGTAGGAGATGCATAGAGTGGCGATAGGAAGTGGGGACAGTGTCGGTGTACATTTGTGGTAGGAGTAGTTGGCGTCGATCAAAAGCCGCCGCCCGATGGGGGGCTCGAACCCCCGACCCTCAGATTAAAAGTCTGATGCTCTACCGACTGAGCTAACCGGGCCAAACGTAAACAGCATTACTCACATTCTCATCTCAAAACTCCACATAACACACACACTCTCTCTCACTCTCTCTCTCTCTCTCACACACACACACAATAAAACAATCAATCCACCATCAACAACAAATCAATCGGTCAACAAAAACACACTCAAATTATACCCACCATTCATATCCACTCACAAGCACAAACCGATAAACGCAAGCGTACACACGAATTCACTAACTTCAAAGCACACGAATTCACACATACACAGACAGACAGACAGACAGACAGACAGGAAAACACGAACACACTCAAATCCATTAAATACCAACCACAAACTCCACACTGACCCACAACACTTCCCAACATTCCTCCCTCGATCTCCACACCAATCACGCTCATACATTGGCGACGGGCCTACCCATCCTCATACACAAACAAACACACACGCACACACACACATTCACACACATGCACACACACACGCACAAAAACCCACACGATCACATACACCGATACACGCACAGAAGCACAATCTCACCCTCACACTAATTCACATTCATTCACACACCGACTCACGCACTCACGAACCCACTCACTCACTGACGAATACAGTCACTCTCACACACAATCACTCAATCACTCAGTCAATCAGTCACTCAGTAACTATATCACTCACTCTTTCACTCTCTCTGTCTCTGTCTCTCTCTCTCACACACACACACACACAAACACTGCCTCCCTCAACGCCTACTTACACAACATACAAGTCAAATGAACATGCAACAGTCTACACTGATGACAACTACACACAACACATTTCACGTCATTGCATACAAGAAGCGAAAAGACATGAGTAGTCGCCTCATCTCACCTCATCACAATTCATCGACTCGTTGACTGAAGCGAACAGACTGAGCGAGAAGCTAGCAGAACACCATCGTCGACAAGCAATCAATAATTCAATGGAACCTCCGAATGATTGGTTGAAAGGAATTCAGCGAATAAGAAATCGGTGAGTGAATCAGTGAGTAAGCCCATCTTTAAGTCAGTATGTCAGTCTGTGACCGATTCCCTCGATGACTGATTCATCATCCAGCAGAATGATTTATCAGTCGTGAATGATTCCCATCGGTCGGAATCAATGTGATATTAATTACACTCCTGATCCAGTC
>CALYDD020000120.1:0-25068 GCA_944472135.2 Trichobilharzia regenti | reverse complement strand
AATGGGTAGCAGATAGCTAATAGATTAAAACCAACAAAATTTGCTGATCGATATTTGAGTAAGAAACAATCACATGTCAAACCATATAGATTAAATAGCTATTAAATAAACATGTCATTTTGACGAATCGTATGTTAGTTTCAATTAAATAGAGGGATGAATTAACCATTGACTAAAGGCGAATAATATAGAAAATAACCAATTAAAATGCTTGTCCAGAAAGATAGTCTAATGAAATAAACCAATCACAAAGATAAAATTGACTTACAATCCATCCTTCTCTCCTAATTGTATGTTGATTGGTTTATTGAAGATTGATCGATAGGCTCTGCCTTCAAGGTAATATTGCAAGGTAGATAGGTAAAAACAAAATGTATTCATGCCTCAGTCTCATGGTCCAACTCTTCGGGGCTGTATACACTAACACCTTGTGCCCGTGTCAATTTTCAGGCCGCCCGCTTCTGTCGACCGCCTTGTGCGCCGAGCTGTCACGCGCCAAGGTAACAATAAAGTAAGCATATATTTTTTTTGACTTTGTGCTAGCCTTGCCTTGGCCTTGCGCTATACACATTGACGTGTCTATATGGTGGCGTGCCTTAATGTTGTACATATCAGCACAGCAGACCTAGGCCCAGTAATTTTTTTCTCTCTAAACTATTGTATAATAAAGCCTACGTTCATCTTTTAGTAAAAGAAACATATTTGCTTGAGTTGAATATATATATTTATTAGTTTTCATCTGATGCTAATGACAGTTATGAGTGTATCACATGTTCAGTTCAAGATTATATCTGTTCACAACAACTTTATCAAGCTTGGCAACTATTGGATATGTACAACTACATAAAAAAGTGAATCATGTTGACTAAGTCAGTTGGAAAGTGTATTTTAATTAGTAGTTTCAGAAGTCGATGTATATTTCATTCGAATTGTGTACAATGATACCAGGGGAGGATCTTTTACAATGGATATAATAAATGGGAAATATTAAAAAAATATCTGGATTACCAATGCGTTGACAGCTTAATAATAATAATGGGGCAACTATGTAATGCCCTGAAGATGAAATGCCATCCATTATTCAGATTGCCTAACACATTTGTGATGAAAGAAATCTTATAATATGATGACTTCGTGTTATTAGGGGAAAATTACTTTTATCAGAAGATATCTGCCTCACATTATTGTGGAATTTGTTGATATTTATAACTTCTGTGTGGTGATTATCTGAACTTTGACTTCTGAAGGTGCCTACGTGGTTATCTTTTTGATCATAAATAAGATTGTGTTATTGTAACTAGAATAGAAATATGCTTACACAAATTGAGTTGTTCATTGTATTTATTAATTTTTTTTCGAGGATTCTTACACCTTTGGAATGTTACCAACTAATTTGCATATTGTAAATGTTTCCCTAATGTTATAAGTTGATCTAAAACATTCGTCGTAGTACGCTGGTCACTTGTTTACATTCACATCTACTGTGAATGAGATCGCTTGATTAGACATTTTGGAATTTTCGCTTATGCCCCACTAGTTTATCATTGATCACTTGAAAGTGTGTGTAGACGCAAAATGTGTTGTAAGGTGTTTCATAAAGCTGTCGCACCAAGTATGATATATCGTTCGCCGAAATGTCTGACCTCAGTTGATATGTTAGATCCTATTGTGGAAACCTAGACGATGTTCGAGGATTAACGTTGATGTTATTTGGTGGGTGGTAATTAGCGATAGAGTCATGTGGTCTAATTTGTCAAATGGATAGCTGTTTGACGTTTGAAATGAAGAGTATTGGATATAGGTCTCAATGGGGACATCATCACTAACTACGGACTGCACCTGATGAGTCCCGAATAGGACGAAATGCTCATCTTGGATTCCACCGCTAATCACTATCAACCAAGTTACTTCAAAACATTTGATTGTCTTTTTCATGAATAAAATAGATTTTGCACGCATTTATTTCAACCTTGGAGAGCGTTTTACCATCTTTTTTTTAGAAATGATAAGTTGTATAAAGTAAGATTGAGACGTTTTGGGCAATAGGATTGCGATGTTTTTTGAAAGGGAATATTGGACGTAGAATTCTGTATTTATTCCTCACAAACCATTCCATCATTTTTATAATGCCAAATTTGATACGTGATTTAAATGTGGGAAACCACCCATTTTTATCCACACTATTCATTCACTAAAACATTGCTGACTGGCATGATTTCTAGTGGTAAATGTTTGACTCTTAACGTTTGGTTTTAATGGATTTTCTCACGTTGGCGATTCTACATAATTTAATTGATAAAACACAAACTCAGTACATTGTGAGCACCAAGGGGTGCTACTAGCTGATATGGGTGGAGGTTGGAAGTCAGTCTCTGTAATCTTTCATATTCCTTTCTACAATTACCCATTCTGTTTCGCTCTTATACTTGTCAAACTCTATTGATTCTCTTCACTCATCTTCTTGTCTACCTCTGTGTGGTATTTGGAAGGTGGCAACTCGAACGGTGCACTTCGGTGCCAAGTTCTATGTTGAATCCAGACAGACAGACCAAGAGGTGCACTACATAAAATCTTAGTTTGTGCGAGGGTTTGGGTATTGCCCAGGCTGAAGTAGGCGATTATTTTAAGGGACCACCATAAATTTGGAATCGCAATTTTCCAGCTCCCCTTGGTAGAACTCCATGACTAAAAATTCGTTTGTAAGCGCCAGGCCTTCAGATTTGCCTCTTCACTTTCATGAGGGACACCGCTGTGATGGCGATAAATCGGACTATGAAGCCGCGTGGTTACGTGGGAGCATTTCGAGAGGAGGATTGAAGCCTGCTTACCTTCGGCCGTACGGGTCGTGTTACACTTGCCCAGCCACCACCTTCGATGGGCAATGTTAGATGAAATATGATGAGTCAGGCTGGAAAGGAGCTAGTGGTGGTCAGACCAAAACATGGCTTTATCAGTCAGTGAAATCCATAACAGTTAGTTTGAGCCGGCCATGTGTGGAGGTGTAGACTTTCTGACTGACTGGTTGAGATGCTAAGTAGCAATTACGACTGGAGACAATTGATGTCTCGAAATCGTTGTCAGTGTCTGACTGAGGTGCATTCACTCCTTGTGATTTATAATATCCAATAAAATTCTATTGTTCTTCCACATTACTATTCTTTTTGCCTCATATTTCTGTTTATTATCCCTTTTGTTGAATCACTCTTTACTCTCTTCTCTTGCTTTTTGTGGTACAAGGAGGGAGTGTGGCAACTCGAATTACTTCACATCTGTGCAAAGTTCAACATTGAAACCAATCAGTCAGACTAGGACGTTCATTGGGACTTGAGTTGCTCAGTATATGGTATAGATCTGCTAGCAAATTCCTAATGTTGGAGGTTAGGTGTAACGGCATTAAGTTAATTCCCTGGGCCATATGGTAAGCCAGCTTTTCAATCCGAGAAGGGATTAGAAAAAGTCAACTTTTTGGATGTCAGTAATCAATGGTAACGTACACGTTCGGGTAAGCCTTACTTGACTGACCACATACAGTTGTCCTCTTGTCTTTGAAGTCATCTGTTACTTAATGTAGAATTCTTGTAATTATTCCGCTGAAAATACTATTCTCTAGACATTTTTCAACTACTAATTCACTGACAATTGCTAGCGATTTGAACCCGACAGCATTGATCCTAGCTATGCTAAAATCCCACTGCTAACTTCATGTAGGGGCTGTCAGTGTCAGTATCATGAACCATATTGTATAGCTTCAGTCGCGAATTCTATAATTATCTCGAGTTTTGGATATTTGTTGTATATTTGGAAAATGCGTACAAGGTGGAAAATTAGTTGTTCGCATAACCTCAGCAGGGTATTATAGTGAGTTTACAAGTCTCATCCTACGCGGTGTCAGGACATGTCCACCTGCCAAACCCGACCCTGAATGGGGTGCAGACAAATAACCTCGGTGATTCTGGTGTTCAAGTAAGGGAAGTAAGCCAGTCTGAAGTGTGTGGTACATTAGGCAGAAAACTGTTGCCCAAAAAGTTTGTGCATCCTAACCATGTAGAAAAATGACAGACACATGATTTTTCTGCTTGTAAGTTATTTGATCACATGACTTTAGATCAGTCTTTGTAGTCGTCGTTTACTTCATTATTCTGCCATTTTTATATTCTTTCTGTATACCAGAGTAGCATTGTGTATTTTTAATAATTTCCTTTTTTGGATGGTGTTTTGTAGTGAAACAGCTTGAAATGATGCTGATTCTTTTGTTGTTGCGAAGATCAGTCTGTCTTGAATAGAATACTGTGTAGTTTGCAGTAAATTTTTGGGGTGTGGTTCCATCTCTTTTAAAAAAGTTTGCTGTAAAACTTCATGATTTATTGAGTGACAATTGTTTTATGAGGACTATCTGCTTTCAAAAATGCATTTCGAAAACTATTCACCAGACATATCGAATAACTCATATAAAAGTAGCCATGTAGGTAGGTGTCGACTGCTTAGTTGGGTAGTCATCAGGATGCTAAGAACCAATGGCTTGAGACAATCGCAGACGTTATGTCTCAAAATCGTTGTCAGTGTCTCAGTTGCATCTACTCTTTGTAGTCTCTCAGATTCGCATGTTTATCCATGTTACAAGTCTCCATTTGGGTATATTTCTGCTACATTTGTGCTATATAGAGAGAGTGTGGCAACTTGAACTGCTGGTCCCCTTCTATGCAAAGTATTATATTAAACATTGGTCAGTTCTCATGTTAATGGTTGGTATTGTGCACTGTTTTCATCCTCCTAACTGACATAAGTTAAATTCTTGTGCAGATATTGGTAAGCTGCATTTTGTATGTGATAGTTGTTAATGGTACTACCTGACTACGGTAATCTATTAAGATGGGGCTGGGTTGGTGTTAGGGAACTAGCAGTTTGAAGTTAAACGCCTAGACCAGCCCAGTGAGCCACAGCCCGTTAGAACTTTTAAACAGTTGTTTTGATGTCTTTATCTGTGGCATACCTATGAACTTACCATGGGTGACGAGGCTCGGGATACTCTAGGAGGTAAGCATTTTACCATTCCGTCGGAATCCAGTGGCACATGAGTTATAACTTCTGTTAGCTTGCAGCCACGATACAATGTCATATCCTTGTTTTCGACATAGAACTTTGCACAAATGTGCGGAAGTTCAAGTCGCCACACTCCGTGTAGCACGCGAAGCAAGAGAAGAAAGTACAAGAAAAGCATAATAGAAACAGTGAGCAGAGGTGTGAGACAAAGGAGTAAAAAAAAAAAACAAAACAGTTTCATTGGAGATCATAAGTCACAAGGAGAGGATGCATCTGCGCCACTGAGAACGATTTTGAGCCATGTCACCAATTGTTTCCAACCATAGATTTTTACCGTCCCGAGGACCCCAGCCTGGAAGTCTACACCTTCCTACGTGGCTTAGACCAACTGTTGTGGATTTCATTGACTGATGCCAAGTTTTTGTTTGACCGCCGCTAGCTTTTTTCCAGCCTGACCCTATATCCGCTAACATTGCTCGTCGAGGGAGGCGATGGCTTGGCATACGTAACACATGTCCTAACCATCTCAGTCTTTGTAGCTTCACGACTTCGTCGATTGATTTCCCCTGTTTACCTAGAACTCTACGCCTAACCTCCATGTTGCTCACCTTATTATGCCACTTTACACGGGAAATAGAACGCAGGCACCTATGATCAAAGACAGCTAGTCTTTTCATGTCTTCCACTCTCAGTGGCCAGGTCTCACAACCATAAAGGAGGACGGAGCGGACTGATGAGCAGTACACCCGCCCTTTGGTCGATAGTCGAACATCTCGTCTACGCCAGAGTCGGCGTAAACTAACAAATGCGAAACGAGCCCCTTGTATTCGTGCTGAGATTTCGTCAGAGATCACCCCGTTGGGGCTGATGGTACTTCCCAAATAAGTGAAGCGGTCAACGTGCTCTACCACTTCACTTCCTATTTTTAAACTAGGCGTCGATGTAGTCCAGTCCTGTAACATCATCTTGCATTTGGCGGGAGCGAATCGCATGCCAAACATTCGTAGATTGCGGCTCAAGGTGTTTAGAAGACTCTGCATTTCGTCAGCGTCTTCGCCTAGAAGGACTATATCGTCTGCATATTCCAAGTCAACGAGATTATTCCCCGGTAGCAAGTCAATCCCTGAGTCGCTGAAGTCACCTAGGGTTAAGTCCATTAACACATCTATGATGAAGTTGAATAGAAAAGGAGATAATGGGCATCCTTGACGGACACCACTGGTCGTCATCAGTTCAGATGACAGCTCGCCGTAAGCCCTCACCTGGCTGTATGAGTACGAGTAGAGTGCCTTAATCAGTGCAATATATTTTCTTGGAATTCCCTTTACAGCCAAGCATCTCCAGAGAACTTCCCGATCGACAGAGTCGAATGCTGCCTTTAGGTCAAGAAATATAATGACTGTTGGACGCCGGTAGGAATGCCTATGTTCTAGAATCTGTCGGAGGGTGAAGATATGATCAATACACCCTCTTCCTGGTCTAAAGCCTGCCTGGCTCTCTCGTGTTTGTGCTTCCCGAGCACCACTCAGTCTACGCATGATTATTGAGCCTAAGACTTTAGATACTATATTAGTCAAGCTAATCCCTCTGTGATTATCACAGGAAGACTTGTCTCCCTTCTTGTATATGGGGATAATCAGTGACTTACACCAACCCGATGGGACTTCTTCTGATTCCCAGACGCTGCCTAGTACCTCAGTTAATCCGGACAGTAAGCTGTCTCCACCGTACTTAAATACCTCTGGAGTCATTCCATCAGGTCCCGCTGCTTTGCCTAGTTTCAGATTGGTGACAGCTTTAGTAACCTCAGTTAGTGACGGAGGACCTGTGTCTATATCCCATTCAGGGAGGTGTTGGATGCTCGGAAGGTTGAGCGTGGCTGTGGGCAAATTAAACTGCTCCTCATAATGCTCTTTCCAACGATCCAGTCGTCTATCCTGTGAGCTAATTATAGTGCCATTTTTTTCCGAGATTGTCTCACTGATGATTTGTCTTCTCCCACCCGTTTCCCTGATGAGTCCAAAGAGTTGCCTGGTGTTGCCTATCCTCAAGCTTTCTCCATCTCTTTGGCTTTTGTCGCCCACCACTGTTCACGGTCCTTGCGGAGACTTTTCGTAAGTTTCCTCTTGTGCAGCTTTCGCTCCTCATTGAATTCGGAGCTCGCCGGAATAAGTCTTCTAGCATCTATCAGTTCGGATGAGGCGGTGGAGATCCAGTGGTTTTTACTCACCTTTGGGTTTACCTTATTCACAGCTTTTACAGCTGTATCTATGGCTGCCTGGATATTTTTCCAAGCTTCTTCAGGGTGAGCACAGCTGTCGAACACAGATATGTGTTTAGCTAGTTCTTCCTCAAATACGGATTTAGTTTCCTGATCGAGCTGGGGACGTGATGGTTTTACCGCCAGCTGTTTCCTACGTCCGTTCAGTCGTAAGCACACCCGAGCGCGGACCAGTGCATGGTCGGTATCTACGCACGTGTTCCAGAAGGAGCGACAATCTCCTACCGACCCACGCCAACGATAGCTTATTGCTATGTGGTCTATTTGTGTCCAGCGTTGGTTTGATGAAGGGGGTCTCCAAGTCAAACAGTGTCTCTCCTTGTGTTTGAAGTTAGTGCTTACAAGAAACAAATGATTATCAGAGCAGAACTGTAGGAGACGGTCACCGTTGTCGGTTCGCTGGCACGGAACTCCATAGGTGCCACCGACATCCTTCTCAGATTGACACAATTTCCCTACTTGAGCGTTAAAGTCACCAGCTAGAACGACTATGTCTGAGCGTTTAGCCTTTCCACCAAACTAGACAGCTTTTGGTAGAACTCATCCTTCGTTTCATCTGAACTGCAGTCAGTGGGGGCGTAGGCGGAGATTACGAAAAGGCATCGGCGAGTAGTGCAGTCCTTCCTCCTTCTTACTGATCCGTTCAGGCGGACAGCACACATTCGGCTATCTACCGGGATCCAGTCAAGCAATGTCTTTTCTGCCCTAGTACTCAAAGCTATCCCTACGCCAGCTAATCCTCGTGAACTAGCTGTGGCATCTCCTGACACCCTCAAGGTGAATTTTGCAGATTCAACCTGTTGGCCAGGTGGGGTTAGGTGAATAACCACACTTGGGTCTTGTATGCGTGTTTCTGAAACACAGCATACATCAATGGCTCGTGATGCCAGGGTCTTGGCTAGTGATGCTTGTTGTCCTATTTGGCAAAGTGTCCTAACATTAAGAGCTCCTATATGAAATTGGTGGCGCGGCTTTAAGAGGCTGTCGGTGGTGGTTTTTTGGCTTCCATCGTTTTTAGTGGACGCAGAGTGGAGAGGAAGTGGAGAGCTATCAAGTCGAGGAGTTGCATCAGTGGAAGGAAGGCAAGATGATAGAGATGAAGATGAAGACAAAGATGAGTGAGTAATAGAGAGGTTTCGTGTGCATTTCGGATTGTGAGGGCGATTGTTACTTCCCGGCTGCCCACACCGTGGAAGTTGGTTGCGTGACCGCAGAGCCCAGGGGACAACTGCTTGAGGCCGGTCACACGCGGCCTGTTTTTGTTTGTTCTTTTTGTTTGGTGTGTCTCAGTAGCATATTTATCACTCCTGCCCTGTGACACGGCAGCAGGAAGCGCGGTCGTTGTTAATCCGGGCCACGGCCGATCCGGCATATCCCACTTGGTAGACACAATCTGTAAAGCGGTTCTGTCACTACTGTTCGATCAAAATCCCTGTAAGGAAGTGTTAACTTTGTCACGTATATGTTTCACCGTTCAGTAGACATCAGTAGATCCTCAAATGGGGGGTTCGAACCGCTGACCACCACTGGTGCTTTATTTTTGTACTTTGTTTTGATCTTAAATTCCTCTCTCGGTTGTATTGTTAATTTTTGGGTTATTTTTATCCTGAACTCAGGGTGGTGTACTCAGACCAAATGCTCTTTCTAAAGAAGAATGATCTCTGGTATTGTCTGTCTGTTTTCGACATAGAACTTTCCACCGATGTGAGGAAGTTCAACTCGCCACACTCCACTTCACGTAGCACACAAAGCAAGAGAAGAAAGTAGAAGAAATGCATAATAGAGAGACAGTAAACAGAGGTGTGAGACAGAGGAATAGTAATAACGAGGAACAATATAGTTTCATTGGAAATCATAAGTCACAAGGAGTGGATGCATCTGCGCCAGCCAGCTATTGAGAACGATTATGAGCCATATCACCAATAGTTTCCAGTCATTGGTTTTTACAGTCCCGAGGACCCCAACCAGGAAGCCAGTCTACACGTTCCTACGTGGTTAGCTTAAACTGACTGTTGTGGATTTCATTGACTGATGAAGTCATGTTTTGGTTTGACCACCACCATCTCTAGCTCTTTTCCAGCCTGACTCTATGTCAGCTAACACTGTCCATTGTTGAGGAAGGCGATGACAAAGGCATGCATGCGTAACACATGTCCTAACCATCTCAGTCGATGTAATTTCACAGTCTCGTCCAGTGATTTCCCCTCCTTACCTAGCACTCGATCGATGCCTAACCTCAATATTGCTCACCTTATCAAACAATTTCACACGGGAGATAAAGCGCAGACACTTATGACCAAAGACAGCTAGCTAGTCTTTTCATGTCTTCCACTCTCAATGGCCAGGTCTCATAGCCACCCATAAAGGAGGACGGAGCGGACTCCTGAGCAGTACACCCACCCTATGGTCGATGGCCGAATATCAAGTCTACGCCAGAGACGGCGTAGACTGGCATATTGGAAATGAGCCTTCTGTATCCGTGCTGAGATTTCGTCAGAGATCAACCCATTGGCGTTGGCTGATGGTTACTTCCCAAATAGCTGAAGCGGTCAACGTGCGATCTTTGGTATTAAGTTTTATCGACTGCAATACTTGGATAGGGTTGTTTTGAATTTGCTGACTTAATTCGTAGTCGATCCTGTTGTTATAAATCACACTCATAACTTGTTTCAAGTTTCAAAAAAAGCGTAGAGTTTACTTGATTTGTTCTCTTAGAAATTTATACCACTTCTCTTTTCATTGTGTTATATTATTATTATTGATTACTTAGATTCCTAGTGAAATATCTAGGGCTTCAATAGCACATCTCCATGTCATAACTGTTCATTGCAGTTATCCTTAGCTAACCTCGTCATATCCCATAAGTTCTCATTTTCTCATCATACGATCTCCTTCGTGTGTCGTCCTCGGCCCACATGCAAACTTGTCTTTTCCTGTTCGGGTTCCACTCAAGGGCCTACCTTGTGTGTGTGTGTGTTATCACTGAACGGTCTCCATCTCCACTTTCTTCAGAATATTTGTTGGACAAAACGTTCTTTATTGATTTAAGACCTGTAAGAGTTCCTTGTTTGTATATTCTTTCTATCTGACAATCTGATCTTAAGTAGGATGAAGACAGCGAAAGCAATTGTTGATTGAGGTCTAGTCTGATGAGAATGTGATCCATGTAGAAGCACTGACTGATTTATCTCAGAGTTTCAGAGATTGACTTGTTACAATCAGGGAATAATCTAGTTGACTTAAAATATACAGATGATTTAGTTCTTCTTCTAGGTGAAGACGCTGTAAAAATTCACAGTCTTCTGAACACCTTGAACTGCAATCTGCGAATGTAAGATGATGTTACAGGACTGGACTACATTGACTCACTCCTAGCTTAGAAATAGGGGGTGAAGTGATTACTGAGCGTGTTGACCACTTCACTTATTCGGGAAGCTGCATCAGCCAACGCCAACGAAATCTCAGCACGAATATAGAAAGCTAGTTTCGCATATTCCAGTTTACACCGTCTCCACCGTAGACGTGATATTCGGCTGGCTATCGACCAAAGGGCTCACCAGTCCACTCTGTCCTCCTTTATGGCTGTGAGACATGGCCATTGGAAGTGTAAAATATGAAAAGGCCGGTTAGCTGTCTTTCATTATAGATGTCTGTCTATAGGTGTTCTATCTCCCGTGTGAAATTGTTTGATAAGGTGAGCAATATTGAGGTTAGATATCGGTCTAGGTAAGGAGGGGAAATCACTGGACGAGACTGTGAAATTACATCGACTGAGATGGTTAGGACATGTGTTACGCATGCATGCCTAGTAATCGCCTTCCTCAACAATGGACAGTGTTAGCTGACATAGAGTCAGGCTGGAAAAGAGCTAGAGATGGTGGTGGTCAAACCAAAACATGACTTCATCAGTCAATGAAATCCACAACAGTCAGTTTAAGCTAACCACGTAGGAACGTGTAGACTGGCTTCCTGGTTGGGGTCCTCGGGACGGTAAAAACCAATGACTGGAAACTATTGGTGATATGGCTCATAATCGTTCTCAATAGCTGGCTGGCGCAGATGCATCCACTCCTTGTGACTTATGATTTCCAATGAAAATATATTGTTCTTTGTTATTACTATTCCTCTGTCTCACACCTCTGTTTACTGTCTCTCTATTATGCATTTCTACTTTGTTCTCTTGCTTTGTGTGGTACATGGAGTGGAGTGTGGCGACTTGAACTGTTGCACATCGGTGCAAAGTTCTGTGTTGAAACCTGTCAGTGAGTCGACCAACTGCTTGGAAGAATTGAACTGCCTATTGACAATAAATGTCAGTTAGTTGAATAAAAGGCACATACGCTAACCCAATTACAGCTTTCAGTGTGTTACATAATATGATGTAGTCTTTTTTGAGAGGTTTAGGGAAACATAAGTGGGTAGGGTAGGGTGGCGTTGAACAATAAAAACAAATGGACAGAATTCATGAATTAATTAATTAGTTGTAGGGAAAATGTTGAGCTTTTTTTCCAAAACATCTCAACCTTCTTATTATTACGTAATAAGTCAAACAAAAATTCTTCTTGGAAATCACACCCCCATTGGTGGTGTGTTGCATAATGTGCTATCGAATTGCACTGTGGAATTTCTTTTCCTTCACGTTCCCCAGTGGAACATAGGGCTTCAAGCTAGTGGCTTGAAATTTCTGTAGCAGTGGTGATTATTTTTACAGGATGGGGTTGCTAGCCTTATGCCCAACCTTTCCTGTTTACCAGCATTATTTCTGGCTAAGCGAGGTAAAGGAGTGCGTCCAGTGGCATGGAGATCGAACCCTGGACCATGTGCATGGTCAGCGAGCGTCCTAACCGCTATACCACCGACTCACTCTGGAATAAAATCGATAATATTAGGCAGAACAGATTTGTCTTACTCTCTCTTGTCTTCACTTCATTGTGTTGCAGACATTCGCAAATGTTCGAAGATTTCATCATGAGCCGACATCAGTTAGAGAACTATTAGAAAACCTGGAGAAGTACTGAACAGCTGTTTCATCAGCCTAATTTGGGACTCTAATTGTTGTCAACTCATGATGAAATCCTTCAGTTAGTGAAACAAACTGCCTACAAAAGTAATACTTGAAAATCTGCAAATATCTCATGGTTTTTTTTTACTTTTATGTAGTGAGTATAAAGTCTGTATATTCTCTGTGTGTGTGTGTGTGTGTTTCTATCGTGATGGTGGAGATATGTTTAATAAAAAAAAATTTGCATGTGATTGTCACCTACCTAGTTAAGTTGAATTTTAAAGAATGAAGTAAAAAAACAAACAATAGAAACAACATTTTAATTATTTTGTATCACGTGACTAATTAATCGATTTTATGAAACATTAAACTTTGTCTCTCTCTCTCTCTGGCATACACTCTGTTCAACCTAAATATAAGTGAATGATGGTTTCGTAGAAAATGTAAAGAGTGGTTTGGAGATTGTTTTTCTTTCTTCGATTGAGTTTCCTAAAACATATGCGTTTCGCATGTATTTTGATGTGGTTGTGTTCTCTGAGCTGGATGGTTGATTTGCGAAGCTTTCATTGCCCCACTACTAGGCGACATCTTCAGCGAATACTTCAATTTGAATTGAAGTGAGCTTTTAGATTTCTCCACGAGTTTATTAATCATCTCTCCTGGTCGGTGACCTTGGCGTGACTCTTTGGTTGTTTGTGTGTGTGTGTGTTTTTCACACCATCTAGGTTACTTGTATTGGAACTGATTGTTTCTTTGACTTGAACTTTGACCCTTTGTGTGTGAGGTTTCTTTCATATCGGTTGATAAATTTTGTGGCCGCCACGGAATTTCATCAAAAGACATATACCCCAAGCCAACTATCAAACCAAAAGCCCCAAAGAAAATCGCCTTACTATATATAAAGGATATCTCAGAACTCACAATAAGACTCTTCAAACCTTAAGGAATTGACGTCGTACACAAACCAACAAAGTTACTTCACTCAGTTCTATGTCAACCAAAAGACTCAACAACAAAAGAAGATAGAACCAACATCATCTACAAAATAAATTGTAACAACTGCGAAAAGCACTACATTGGTCAAAGTGGACGTCCTCTTCGTCTTCGTATCCACGATCATAACTAGTCGTCAAAAGACATGTTATCCACTCGCTCATATCACTGCATACAGACAACCACGGACATCAATTCAACTGGGACAACCAGCGTTCAAATATTAGACAGAGGAAACAACAAGAATGCTGGAGGATTTTTAGAAGGCTGCCTGGTATTTCAGTGAATCATCAATCAGTAGACACATCGAGATAGACAAAATTTATCAACCGATAAGAAAGAAACCTCACACACAAAGGGTCAAACGAAACAATCAGTTCCAATACAAGTAACCTAGAAGGTGTGAAAACACACAAAAACAACCAAAGAGTCACGCCCAAGGTTACCCACCAGGAGAGATGATTAATAAACTCGTGGAGAAATCTAAAAGCTCACTTCAATTCAAATTGAAGTATTCGCTGAAGATGTCGCCTAGTAGTGGGGCAATGAAAGCTTCGCAAATTAACCATCCAGTCAGCTCAGAGAACACAACCACATCAAAATCATCCACCTGAGTTTCGCATGTTATTTATGAGCCGCTACACCTGCCTCGTTGAAGAATGTCAGTTCATATAGGATTAAGTTGGTTAAGAGATGTGAGGATGCTGATGAAGTGCTGAGTCTTCTAAACATCTTGAGGAGTGGCAATCTTCGAATTTTTGGCACGCTACTGTTAGATGTAGGATGATGCTACAAGACTGGCTACATCGACCTCTGCTAGCCTAAAGGCAGAGAAGAGTGAAGTGATGACTGTGCGTGTTGACCCCATTAGCCAGCGCCAACGAATTGGATGTTGCTGACGAAATCTCAGCCAACTTACGCGATCTCTGGTTTATTGGTAGTGATATCCGGATGGGATTCAATCAAAGGGCGGCATCAGTCCGCTCCTTCCTCCTTTATGACTGTGAGATATGGCCATTGAAAGTGGAATACATGAAAGGGCGGGCTAGGTGTGTTTCATCTTTGGTGTCTGCGTTCTATCTTCCGTGTTAGGTGGTGGTAGGTGTAATAAGGTGGTGAGTAATTTTGAGCTGAGGCATCGGTTGAGTGTTAGGTGAGTAGGAGGGGAATCAGTGGACGAGGTTGTGAAGGTTGGATCGATTGAGACAGCTAGTCTATGTGTTACGTATGCCTAGCCTTCGCCTTTTTCGACAGTGGGAAATGTTAGCTGACTACTACTGGATGATGGATCAGGTTGGAAAAGAGCCAATTATTGGTAGTCAAGTTCGTCGGTGACACAGCGGTTAGGACGATCGCCGATCATGCATATGGTCCGAGGTTCGATTCCCGGTCGACACACTTCATCCTGTAAAAATAAAGATTGCTACAGAAACTTGAAGCCCTATGTTCCACTGGGAACGTGAAGGAAAAATTATTTATTATTTATTGGTAGTCAAACGAAAACATGGTTTCATCACCTAATGAAATCCAAAACAGTTAGTTTGAGCCAACCAGTCATGTAGTGAGGTTTAAACTGCTTGACTGGGATCGCCGAGACACGTAAGAACCTGCATGCCAAGCCATCGCTCTCGTCGGCCAAGATACGATTAGTTTGAAGAAGAGTTAGAGGGTGATGAAACCAGGACTTGGGATTAGTCTCCACGAGGAAGACATCGATAGTTGGTTTGAGCCCGTTACGTAAGGAGCTGTGTAGACTGCCTGGTTGGGGGCCCTTAGGATGCTATGAACAAAATGGCTAAAGACTAATGGTGATATAATCTCACATTGTTTGCAGTTACTCTCACTCTGTGAGAACTCCTATCTACATGTACTTGTTTTTGTCTTCTCCGTACATTTCCATTCATCATAGTTCCATTGAATATTTCTCGTTTTTACTACCTTTGCGTGGTATATAGAGTGTTATAACATAAACTGCTCTATACTTTTGTGTAAAGTTCTACGTTGCAAACATAGTCAGTGTGTTAAAGCCGAATGATCGTCCACTGAAGAAAAGTCAGATACATGTAATAGGAATGACGCAGCCAATACGTATCCTGAGTATATGTATTGATTATAGCTTGATTCCACACTGTATTTTTGGTACAGGTTTGTGGAATTTTCAGCATGTGATATCGGTAGCCCAAATTTTGCAAGCCGAACAACTGATATCAGGTGTGCATTGGTAGGGGATCAAACCCCGGACCATTTGTATGGCTGGCGTTGTATCTCAGATGTATGGCTGGGAAGTTGTATTAGCACCAACGGACTGATTGGCGATGAAATCTCAGCACGGATCCGAAAAGCTCGAGCTGCTTTCGCTGACTTACACCATCTCTGGCGTAGGCGTGACATCCGGCTATCAACCAAGGGACGTGTGTACTGCTCAGCAGTTCTCTCCGTCCTTCTCTATGGCTCTGAAACATGGCCAATACGCGTTGAAGACATGAAAAGGTTGACTGCTTTCGATCATAGATGTCTGCGATCTCTGTCTCACGTTAGGTGGTTTCACAAGGTAAGTAATGTTGACGTTAGGCGTAGAGTGTTGGGCAAAGAGGGAAAATCAATCGACGAGGCTATAAAGTTACATAGACTAAGATGGCTAGGTCACGTGGTGCGCATGCCTAACCACCGCCTCCCCCGACGGGCATTGCTAGCTGATATAGGTGAAGGTTGGAAAAGAGCCAGTGGTGGCCAAACAAAAACATGGCCTCATCAATCCATGAAATCCTTGACAGTTAAACTGAGTCAGGTAGGGGAGATGCAGACTCCCGGGTTGGGGGCCTCGGGACTCTAGGAATCAATGGCTGGAGACAATAGGTGACATGGCTCAAAATCGTTGTCAATGGCCAGCTCAGATGTATTCAGTCTCTGTAATCTTTCATATTCCTTTCTACCATTACCCATTCTGTTTCACTCTTATACTTGTCAAACTCTATTGATTCTCTTCACTCATCTTCTTGTCTACCTCTGTGTGGTATTTGGAAGGTGGCAACTCGAACTGGTGCACTTCGGTGCCAAGTCCTATGTTGAATCCAGACAGACAGAGACAGTATGGCTGGCGAGAGTCCTAACCGTTGTGCCACCGACGCACTCTGTCTATTAATATGTCTATGCAGAATAAATTTTACTTGGGCCATCATCCAGTTGTTGATGCTGTATCATTAATTGTGTGTGTACGTGATATCAAATAAACTAGTATGAAACTTAATTGATATATTTTCAAGTGTTGCGGGACACTGAACAATATTCACTGACGAGTATTATTATTACTATTAATTCCTTTAATTCCTGGAGGAACATAAGGCTTCAGCTGCACGTCTCCATTGCGTTCAGTTCTCTGCTAGAGTTTTCACCTGACTCCTAGTCTGTCCACATGCTTTCACCTCCTTTTCTCTGCATGACTTCCACTGCCAAGTCACCCCTCACTGATGAGCGACTCGCCGCTTCCCTTTCGGGTTCCACTCGAGGGCTTTTATAGTGATATCACTTGATGTTTTCCTCAGAGTATGGCCAATCCACCTCTATTTCTTCCTACTTATTTGTTTCACAATCGGTTCCTGCTGGGTTGGTTCGCCCATTGTCAAAGATCCCTCCCTGTTTCTGATCTTTTCTGGTCAGTCATCTGATTTTGAGTAGCATTGAGTGAAGACAGTTGTTGATAAAAGTTCTAGTATGTTCGAAGTGGCCTTCGTGACGCTGCGCCAAGTCTCTGATTCGTATATCCAGTAGCACTGACTTCACATTGGAGTTGAAAATCCGGATCTTATTTTTCATGCTGAGTGCTGTTGACTTCCACGCAGACCTGAGAGTAATGAAAGCCTGTCTTGCTTTCCCGAATTTTGCTTTGGTATCCTCGTCAGTTCCGCCTGAATTTGAAACGATGCTTCCCAGGTAGGTAAAGGAGGTTACCTCTTTTAGATTTCTACCATTTATGCTGTGGTTGCTGCTGTTGGCCAGGACTCCTCATCACCTCTGTTTTCTCTAAGTTCACCTGAAGTTCTATCTTCTCTGGATGCTTCTTCTGCCAACTTGTTGCTTTTCATCCCTTCAATATCTTCCAGTTTGTAACTATTTTCTAATCCTATGAGATCTTGTCTCTAAACCCATGTAATCTATATTCCTACCTTCAAACTTTCATATCAAGTTGAAAATTATCACCTTCGTTACTATGTGAAATTAAACAAATAATATTGTATCCATGATGAATAATCTATATAAGTGCGATTGTACAGCTTTTGAGAATGAAATCGCCGAAAAGATATCTTTGCTGAACTTCGTGTTCTCTTCTTTCTAAATCAGACATATATCACATCGGGGAAGTCCAAATCCTTCAAGTTCTTCGTGAAGGTCCTTTTTATGCCTGTTTTCCAGCTCCCCGCATTATCCAGTCTGCCACAATCAGGGAAATCGTTGGCGATAGTAGGCAGCCTTATCTTACTCCTATAGTAGCGAAGTAGTTGTCAAATCATCTTTCGATTGGCGCTGCACTATCGAAGGCCTTTTTTCAAAGTTGATGAAGTTGAGATAGACTGGTGACTGCCATTTCAAGCTTTGTTCAATGACGATCCGTAGTGTGGCGATTTGATCAATACATGACTTGTTTCTCCTGAATCCAGCCTGTCCCGGTCGAAGTTTTTCACCCAGGTCGGTGTGTTTGATTCTCTCCAGGATGATGCGGCTTAGTATTTTGCTTGGATGGACTGGAGCATGATTCCACGCCAAGTCTCGCATTGACTTAAGTCTCCTTTTGGCATTTTGAATAAGTAGACTTTCTTCCAATCCTCGGTTATCTTGCCCTCTTTCCACACCTTCTCCAGTAGTGGTGTCATCAACAACAAAGAATTCATCAGAAATCCTCAGAAGGTTTGAGCACTTCAGATATTCATGTCGATCCAACCTATGTTCTTTGAAAAAACGAATGACTTTCTAACATGACATGAACGTTTCGTCCTACTTTTCGTGACTCTTCATTTGGATATGTCCCATTGAGACTCGAATCCACCAGTCAACACCTCCATCCTTCCCCACCCACGCCTCACCCCCCGGCGTACATTCCAAATTGCAAACCATTATTGTGGCTCAAATAGTGTTGTTTGCAGTGGATAATGCCTACTTTGGCATTTTGAAATACGATGGGTGCTGATTGTATTCGAGTCTTAGTGGGTGGAGGGCCTTTTGTTTTTTCTAGCAATCGATATAATGCATTCGGAGTTTATAGGCTTATAATGATGATGAATACAATAGAGTGAGCTTTCTTTGTGTGATGAAGTTATCGATTAACAATAAACAGCTGGCTGGTAAGTATTCCTTAATTAGTACTATTATTATTTTTATTATTATTACTGTTACTACCGGTATATACATTTTTCAAATCACAATTTTGCTGATTTTTATCGTAGCTTAGTTGAATAAAGTGTATTATGAATATATAAGTAAGGAAAGAGATCTCCCCTTTTGCGTAACTTCACTTCAAAGCTGTGCAGTTAGTTATTTAGAGGATTATACTGCACAGTTATTATTTATTTATTATTCCTTTGGGTTCCGAGTGGTACATAGGGCTTCAACAACACATCTCCACTTTGTTCTATTTTCTGCTATCCTCTTCAGCCGGTTGACTCCACGACTGACCATAATCTGTCATCTTCTTCTCCTCCTCCTCCTCCTCGACACATGATCTCCTCCATTTCACCGTCGCACCGACGAACCACTCGTCGCTTCCCATTCTATTGGTATTCCACTCGAGCGATGGCCTTCTTTGTATGCCATATCGTTTGACGGTTTCCTCAGTGGCGTGTGCTCGATCCTATCTCCATTTTCTCATGCATATTTGTTGAGTGATCTGCTCTCGCCTGTTGGTTGGTTGGTTCCACTGTAGAGTTTCTGGTCGACCAGCTGGTCATTTATTCTTCAGTGTGGAGCCAGAGTGATGGGCAGATGTTGATCAAAGTGTGCAGTAGTAGCCTGTTGGAAATGCTTTTCGTGACACACTGGCCAAGTTTCTGACCCGTATAGAAAAAGTGACTACTGACTAACTGACTGAATTCACATTTGTATTGGAAATCGGAATGTTGTTCCACACTCTGACTGAGTGCATACGATTAGCAGACTGGTTTCTGGTTTTTGAAGGCGTTTGTTGCCTTTCCAATTCTGGCTGGCCTGCTTTGACATTTCCATCTGTTCGACTGGTTGTGGTTGAAACCGTGCTTCTCAGCCGGATAAATGAAGGAGTTAACCTCTGTGAAATCTCTCCGTTGATGGTGATTGGTTCTGGTTGTTATTTTTTATTTTTATTTTTTTATTTTTGGTAACAGCTTGATTCCACACTGTATTTTTGGTACAAGTATGGAATTTTCAGCGTGGATATCGGTAGCCCAAATTTCGCAGGCCGACCATAGATATCTGGTGTGCGCCGGTGTGGGCTCGAACCCCGGACCATGTGCATGGTCGTGAGAGTCCTAACCACTGTGCCACCGACGTACAGTTGCTTGTTGGTTGGTTGGTTATCTCCATCACCTCCGTCTTCTGTATGTTTACCTGAAATCCTTTCTTCACTGCCAATTTGTTGGCTTTCGCCTACAAGTCTTCGAGTTCGTGTGACATTAAACATAAATTATCCACACACGAAATCCATAGCTTCTAGAGCCAATTTTTCTTATCGGTCCAATGTATACCTGTCGTCTCACTCCTTGGCACAGTCTGACACATGATCCAATCCACCACCATTAGGAATATCACCGATGATGATAGTGGACAGCCTTGTCTTACTTCTGTATTCATTTCGAACACCTCGCTAAGTTTTCCGTTGAAGGATCACCTGACATTTGGCATTTTCATATAGCCAGCTGTTGAATAAGGTTGATAAAGGTTTGGGTGGGGGTGACTGCACCCCATAGTGTTCAAAACAGTTTCAAATTACTTCTCGGTCAACACTGCCGAAGTTCCCCCCTACTTTACTAAACTTTGTTTTCTAACCGGTCTCAAACCTGGATGAAGTAGGAGGGTTGAACGTAGGGCTAGCGACCCTACTACAGAAACTTCAACGCACAGTAAAATTACTTTTTTAAACTATTAAAAGTACTGCACAGTATCAATCGATAACAATGGTCAAAGGTTATTGTCAGTTAGTGACAAAATAAATCAAAGGTCACAATGTACCAAAAAATCCCGGATAAAACGTTTCTGAACACAAAGTCCAGTTGTTTTTCCTGATGGATTGCTAGCTACCATTTCGGTTGTATGGAGATATAAGCGAAATCCTTTGGAACGACTTTGATAGTATTTCTATGTATGACTATGAATAAAGTCATTGCTGATGCGGCGTAACCAGAGGTAATAATAATCTGCTCCAGAATTGAGCTTGTTGACTGTCCTGCACTAGTATTTTATTTGACAATCATGCTGGTAGGTGTTTAACAGGCACATCCTAATGATGCGGCCCAGGTGTACTTTATTCCACAAACAGAGAAAATGAATTGGTCAATAGTTATGCACATTGAAGTTGCCAAACAGTGGGATCTTGTTTTAGACATTCCGGTAAACAAAAACATATATGGAGAAGTTAAAACGTCGAGTCTCAGTAAAGAATGTTCTTCGAATTGCTCTCAGGGAAAAACTTCACTAATTGTATCTTCCGTGAATTTCAGATATACAATTAATTTTTTGGCTGGAGGATTTGATCCTAAGCTGACATCAGTTAGAGAACCATTGGAAAACCAGCCATAAGGAGTACTGCCAGGCAGCTGTTTCGTCAGCTTAGTTTGGCACCCTTCAGGCATATGCTCATTGGAGACATTGTGAAGTGGTTGCGCTATGACGTGAATTGAAAGAAGCCAGAATTCACGGGCTGGTCAGTGAATTAGGTCCCAGTGGCTTAATGGTTTACGGGCTTGCTCGCTAGCCTTGTAACCAGAAGGTCCTGGGTTCTAATCCTGGAAGTAGGTGGGTGCGTACTGCTGAAGCGGAGTCCTTAACTAGGCTGACGAAAAACCTGTCCAGTACTCCCTATGGTTGGCTTTCCAATGGTTCTCTAACTGATGCCAACTCATGATGAAATCTTCCAACCAATCATCAAACAAAGTCCTTAATCAAACCAACACTTGAAAATTAATTGTTTCTTTCACAAATCCTGGTTTCATCGAATTATTGATCATCCTCTTTAGATTTAATTGAGATTTTCCCGTCGATTGATTGATTGGACCGAAGTGCTCGGTTTCAAGTTGACATGTCTGTCGACTTCTTGTGCAGATGCCTCGATGATGTCTGGTCATTTAATTAGAATTTAATTTTTGGATGGGGTGACTAGCAGTGGAATCAATCCAGGATAAAGCTCATTTCGTCCTATTTAGGACTCGTCTGCTAGCTGGATGTACCTGCATTTCCTAGTGAGTGAAACTATGGGCACTGGGTTCGAGCCTCAGTGGGAACCTCATCACTCACCCACTGGGAAATGCAGGTACATTCAGCTAGCAGATGAATCGCAAATAGGACGAAATGCGCATCCTTGCTGGATTCTACTGCTAGTCACCATCCACAAATTAAATCCTTTTTAGATGTTTGTCGATAACGAAGGTGGAAGATCCAATTTTTTGTCATTGGAGTTTTTCTGAAGGATTCCAATGTATCGTCAGCTTATATATGTATATACATAAATAACTAATTTTATGGCTTTGGAATGAAGTTACGCAAAATGGGAGATCTCTTTGCTGACTCATGACTTTAAAATTTAATAAGTGTATACTTGATATACATATATATATATATGAATTTTATTGCTTGATTATATAATCGTTTCTTTTTGTTCGTGTGTTTGTGTGTGTGTGTGCACCCGCACTCACTCGCCTATATTCTTCTCTATTACTCACAGTTGTATATATTATCCGTGTGGAAATCACTCTATGCTCAGATAATATGTACCTGTTGAAATCATCAAATGCAGGCGGAGGAATATTTACTACGCCTATTGTTGTTACTTCTTCTACTACTCCTACAAGTACATCATCTCCACATCGACAAATTCTTCTACCGCCAGTTTCTACAGTTCATCTTTCATCATCATCCGCGTCATCCGTATCATTGTCACAATCGATTAATTCACATGATTTTTGTACAGAAGCATATTTTAAAACAAATGAATCATCATCATCACATGATTTTGTAATAAGTAAGACTATTGAAGATGTCACTGATCCTGGAATACTACTTGATGATGTTACCGATGGTGTTGTTGGCGGTCGTCTACAACATAAACACAATACAATTAGTACTAGTAGTCATGATGAAGGTATTGAAGAAACCGATGTTGGTGTTGCCGTTGCTGATACTCTTTTATTCGATGATATATCTGCTGCCATCGAAGCAATCAATGCAGCGAATCGTTTAAATTCTTCATATACCGATGATATTTGTGATGATACTGGTAATGTTGATGATGATAATGATGATGACGTCGTTGGAGAATCGATTGACACTACCACCGGTATTATAGTACAACAATCACAAAATATTCCAACAATTGCAACACTTCATCCAATCGGATTGTCCGCCTGTTCTACATCTACCTCCTCTGGTCTAGATCAATTTATTACGCATTCAATGTTTGTAAATATTCCAATGACAAGTAATAGTACTACCACTACTACTACTACTATGCCTTCGATGATTGATTATCATCAATCTCCTGGATTGTTATTCAATTCTAATAATAATAATGATAATAATAATAATAATAATACTCATGCATACATTCAAATTGTGAAGAAACAAGACTCGTTAACGAATACCTCTCATGGTAGTGTTACTACAACTACTGCGGGTAGTTGTACTACTAATATCGATATTAGTAGTAGTAATAGTAGTGCTATTCGTATTCCGCCTTTATTGACAACTACTCCTCGGCCTATGAAGAACACTTCCAGCATGACATCATCATCACTGTCTCAATCCAATTGGCGTTTTTTATTACGACCAATATTTGAAAAAATTTTAATTGAAAAGCTATGGACTAGTGGTGAATTAGGTGCATCGAATCCCTATTCTTTATTACTATCAATGTGGTTTTTTATATCACGATATTTTGGTATTGGTTGTCGAACAGATCATGCTAAATTAGCTTATGGAAATATTATTATTGAAAGGAATACAGAAACTGGTGAAAGGTATTTACGATTTACAAGGTGAGTTGCAGTTATTATGCATTTATTATTGATTTAGTATTATTATTGTTGTTACTATTCCTTTGCGTTCTTGGGTGGGCTGACTGATTGACTGAACACACCTTGAGCACTAGAAGTCTTCGAATGTTTGGTATGCGATTCGCTCCCCCGGTCAAATGTATTATGATGATGACGCTACACGACTGGGCTACATCGGCTTCTGTTAGCTTAAAAATAGGTCGGGGGGGGGAGTGAAGTAGTTGTTGAGTGTGTTGACCACTTCACTTATTTGAGGAGTTGCGCCAGCCAGGGCTGATTGCTGCTGACAGAAGGCTCGTTTGGGATTTATCTGCCGATTACCGCTATCTTTGACTTAGCGGAGGTTGATATCTAGATGGCAATCTGTAAATGGGCGTGTCTACTGGTTAACAGTTCGCTCTGTCCTCCTTTATGCCCGGCTATGAATGAGACATGGTCATTGAGAGTGGAAGACATGAAAAAGCAAAGGCCGGCTAGGTGGGTTTGATCGTAGGTGCCTGTCTGCGTCGGATCCCCCGTGGTAGGTGTAATAAGGTGGTGAGCAGTATCAAGGTTAGATATCGGTCGAGTGTTAGGTGAGTAGGAGGGGGAATTAGTAGAGGACAAAGTTGTGAAGGGTGGATTGATTGAGAGAGAGATGGTTAGGACACGTGTTACGTTTGCCTAGACTTCGTCTTCGTCGACAATGGGCAGTGTTATGTGACACAGGATGGATCAGTTTGAAAAAGAGCTAGTTGATGATGGTGAAACGAAAACACGGTGTCACCAGTCAATGAAATCCACAACAATTAGTTTAAACCAGCCACATAGGGAGGTGTGGACTTCGTGGTTGGGGAATCCTTGGTATGTGGAAAGAACCAATGATGTCTGGAGACAATCTGTGATAGGGCTCAAAATCATTGTCAATGCCTGGCTGGAGCAGATGCACTCACCCTTTGTGATTTATAATATCCAATAAAATTCTATTGTCCTTCCACTTTACTATTCTTTTTGCCTCATATTTCTGTTTATTATCCCTTTTTGTTCGAATCTCTCTTTACTCTCCTCTTTTGCTTCGTGTGGTAAAAAGAGGCAGAGTGGCGATTCGAAGTGCTGCATATCTGTGCAAAGTCCTACATTGAAACCAGTCAGTCAGTTCTCAGATGAACATATGGTTTCAAGCCTGAACTTTAAAGTTCTCAATATGTGATTTTTTACCTTTCAAGGGGGGCATGGAACTGATGTCCAACTTAGCCTCTTCTATGGGGCTGACAACCAAATTGGTTATAAGAGATAAAGTAAAGATGTGCATCGGCGGCACAGTGGTTAGGACTCTCGCCGACCATACACATGGTCCGAAGTTCGATACCCTGCAGACACATACCTGATATCTATGATCGGTCTGCAAAATTTGGGCTGCTGATATCCATGCTGAAAATTCCATACTTGTACCAAAAATACAGTGTGGAATCAAGCTGTATTTCAAAAAATATAAAAAAAAATAATCCCGGTAACGAGAGAGGAAGTCGCTACACTCCCTCCAT